>VZTO01008525.1:317524-439412 GCA_013400615.1 Syrrhaptes paradoxus
AGCTAAGGAGCAAGGCTTGGAAAAAGAAGGAAAAATACACAGCTTAGAACATTTATGTCCATCCATAATAAGAGCTAGCCGTGAGGTTGCCTGAAATTAGTCTTGAACCACATAAGCTGCTCCTCCCTTTCTATAATAATAATAATAGTAATAATAATAATGTTATAATATAATACAAAGCCTCCACTTCAGCTATCTGCATGTGCTCCCTTCCTCAGAGTAGCACGGAAATGGTTCCTGTCACGAGGCACACATTTCTTTTCGCCTTGTGACATAAAGCCTTGAAGAAACCAGTCTGGAGACCACTGTCTTTTCCTGCTTACAGGCTTCAGAGTCACAGAGCAGAGAGCAGAAGGGCCAGAAGTCAGGAGGAAGAAAGTGAGAGAGCTGATCACGGATTCCTGAGCTCAAAGCCACCAGAGCAAGTCTAAGTCCCTGCAGTGGCTCAGAAGCAGAAAAGCTTGGAGATGATCAGTTACAGGGTCAACTTCAGAGGGTACAGTGACACAGTATGCTGTGTCTCCATCAGACCTAAGGTTCAGTCCTAGCCTGGCACAAGTTTTAACCGCTCAGGTTATTTGTACTTCAGGCCTGGGTAACAAAATTCCTCCCTTCCAGGTCAGTGCTGTAAGACTGACAGAGCAAGCTCTACTTGAAACCTTCTGCACGTACACAGGAATAGCTTAAAGGCAGTTCCTTTCTCCTGCATTTCTCTTGGGTCCTTAAAGATGCTTTCAGATTAATTCCCTCTGCTTCCTCACCAGGCACATTTATCTAGGGTACTGTCTCATCCACAGGTTCACCATCACTCTTCTGACATTCATAAATTATCAAAGCACCAAAAATCTCTCTATAGAGACTCTATTCAAAGGTTCTGTGAACCTGTAGCTTGAGTGTTCTACAGGCACTCAAAAATACACAGCAACATGCCCCATCCACTGTGCAAAAGGTACCAGTAATGAACAGTTTATTTAAGGGTCTTTCCCTCTTTTGACTCCTCCAGATCTTCAAACTTGGTCTGTGATTTGTTCAGAGGCCACGGGGTTCTGAACAGGAGTTCTTGTTTAACAGCAGTTTACTTGGGCATAGCTACCCATGTCCATAATGATTTTGCAACATATCTTTAGGGGTTTTTTGATTAAATGCAAACAGCCACAGCAACAAATTCTACCTGGGACGCAGAATTGCTGGGATCAGTTGATCTGGGAAGCTATAGCCAGTAAGGCAGCAGAGCCATACCCATCCTGTAAACTCAGCAGAGCTTCCACCGCTGACACAGGGGTGAAGCTTGTAGGTTTACAGTCCAGATAACAGGTATGGGTGAACTTCAGCAATACCCTACACTTGAATTCAGCTATATTAACAGTCCAAGCCCAAAAATCTAGAGTATGCAAAGTAATAAAACTATGCAATGGAATGATGGGATGATTTAAATGCAAATCCAGAGAATTAATTTCTGCACATATGATACAACATGCTGTGTGAGGTTTTAACTACCTTTCAAATAAATGTGAGAGACAAAATAAAATGGGACTGTAATGAAACTCTCATTGTCTCAAGCTGTTATCTCATAAATCTGAGCAAGCCAAGCAAAGTCATGTTAAATGAAAGGCTGGGGCTGAGGATCTCCAACTGCTGTCTGACATTTCAGCATTGCAGTTAAAGGTTTGCTTCTTAGGAGTGGCCTCTGATTTGCCAAATTAAACCCTGGGAATGTTTTTCAGTTACTTTTAAGATGGTTACAAAGTAATAAATAAAAAAGAAGGAGCATAGGTGTCAGACTAAGATTTGAAAATGTAGTATCTGATTCAATGCATGCGTGATGTATTAAATTCATTACATGTGTGATGCTGAGAGACAAAGCATTGCTGTCAGTAACTTAGTCACGGATCAGAAAAGGGACTTAGGAATTATCACATCCAGAGAGGAAGAGACAGTGATTCACATCTCCCAGAAGATGTTTAAGAGCAATGGAAAAAATCTTGAAGTGACAAATTACCACAGAGATCAATAGTTTATTTAATTGCAGTTGTCTGCAAACAAATAACGTATTTTGGCAAGTGCTTTTGTTGCTACCAGCAAACATGACAAAAGCAGTAGTAATAGCAAAATCTCAGGAAATGTTGTGGCATTTGATGTATTTCACAAGTGTTTCAGTTTAAAGAGCATTTCATTAGAAGACAGTGAATTTGCTGATACCTAAATATTTCACTGAATTATTTTGAGTTCCATATTTTGGGTAGTGAACAGGGTTTAATGCCAAAATAACTACAGGTTAGAGATTAACTTTACGAGACTGAATGAAAATGCAAAACTAGGGTCCTAAACAACGTGCCTTCGTCTGACAAGCAGGATATGTCTGTCTAAAGTTCAAAATGATGGAACGTTAGTTTGGTCAGCAACCCATGAAGAACCATTTAGAGTTGCCAAAAGTAAGAAACTAGGGGAAAGATAATTGTGGGGGTGGAGATCACGACCACCTACTCCAGTTATGCCACCAACTCCAAAGAAAGAAGAGCTAAACATGTAGAGTAATTTTCACACCAGGCAAAGAGGTTTTGACCAACCATTAATAAAATTACAATGCATATGTACTAGGAAGTTGAATATGTTAATGCTTTGTGCATAAATAGCCGTTAATCGTAAAACTTGGTGTGCTGTCTTGGGACAGACACCCATCTCTATAAAGGAGATAATAAAAGGAAATACCTTCACTCTGTGTGTTGATTGGCTCTTTGCACACCTGGGGATGAAATCAGCTTTTGGGACAATGGGATGAGGATGGAATTTCTAAGAAAGTCACAACATCCTGAAAAAACTGTTACCCTGCTGCTGTCCTAATTCTCCATGTATCGCACTGCTTAGCATAGCAACACCACAATACCTTTAAGAATCAGGACCTATGACCTCACATCTCATTAATCAGAGGGTTTATGATGCAGACATCATATTCTGTACACCACACACTTAATAAGCACATTACTGCAACTTCATAGTAGGCAGAGTCTCTAAGGAAACTGACCTTTTCCAATCATAGAAACATAGAATTACTTAGGTTGGAAAAGACCTAATTTTTTATATTTAAGGTCACTGAGTCTAACCATTAACCCAACACTGCCAAGTCCACCACTAAACCACTAAACCATGTCCCAGAGCACCACATCTACACGTCTTTTAAATACCTCCGGGGACAGTGACTCAACCACTTCCCTGGGCAGCCTCTTCCAGAGCCTGACGACCCTTTGGTGAAGAATTTTTTCCTAATATCCACTCTAAACCTCCCCTGGTACAACTTAAGGACATTTCCTCTTGTCCTACCACTTGTTCCTTGGGAGAAGAGACCGACACCCACCTCACTACAACCTCCTTTCATGTAGTTGTAGAGAGCGATAGGGTCTCCAGGTTGAACAACCACAGATCCCTCAGCCCTTGTTCACAAGGCTCATTGTCTAGACCCTTCACCAGCTTTGTTGCCCCTCTTTGGATGTGTTCCAGCACCTCAATATTTTTCTCATAGTGAGGGGCCCAAAACCGAACACAACATTCAAGGTGCAGCCTCACCAGTGCCAAGTACAGCGGAATAATGTTCTGTGCAGGCCTGAAATTCCTTTTTACCATGAGGGAATGTCAACCAGCCAACACCAGAAGAAATTTAAATGGGCTACGCTTTGTCCTGTGAGAGAGAATGGATTCACGTTTTTATCAAGAAAATAAAAATAAGACCTAATTGTTGCAACTCCTTACACACAAACACTTTAGGAACACTGGGTATAAACAAAGTCATTTCCACAACTCCAGAAAAAAATTGAGGGGTATGGGGTTTTTCCCCCAAAGAAAGGTTCGGGTTTGGTGGGTTTTTTACCTCTGACTAGAATGCACCAGGATGCATTGTAAAAAACTACGTCACACAATCAGTAGAGTCTTTGTATGCCCTGGCACTTCAATAACACTATTTTCATTATTATTAATTCTTTTCATCTAGTAAGAGATGTGGGAAAGGTCCCATAATGGGTCTTCAAAAATAGCACTTTTAAATCCATCCTTGTTACTGGCAAGAATGCAGAATTAATTCAGTTACTGCCAGACTTATCAGAAATGTGATTATCAGGAGAGCAGCTGGTGCAGTTTGGAAGTTCCCAGCATTACTCCTGTCCTGCTCTCCTCTCCATTCCACCTGCTTCCACCCTTCAGCTCTCCTCCCTGCACTATTCACACAAAACCACACATACTCACCTTAGCTCCTACCTACCCAAAGTGTTTTCAGCCCTCTCCCACATCTCCAGTGGGGTAAGGGCCTCAGTGCCTTCCAACACTTCCCACGTCTGCTGTGTCACACAAAGGGAAGGACACAGCACGCTTGGCTTAAAACCACTGTTGGCCCCTCAGTCCTCCTGTTCGAATCCACTCTAATTGGTACCTTTCTCGACTGGCTTTCAAGGCTTTATTTGGCCTCACCCACCTGTGCAACCATTGATTTTCTTAAGGTTTGGAAGGATGTAATGTTTTTGCAGAAGCTGGCAAATGATGTTTTCATCCTTGCAAGAAGCTGTACTTCAAAACTCCTTGTCTTTGCTTTTGTTCATCACAGGAACATCTTTGAGCCAATGTTACACCAACTAGAAAAGCATGCAGCCTACGTTAAATCTTAAGCCATCCAGAAGTGCAACACTGGTTCCACTAAAGTGCATGGAAAGGTTCAGAACGAGCTCAAGATAAGCAGGTAACATACTGAAAGATTAATTTTATATTTTTTCCAAGGGTAGCTAGGATTTTTTTCCATCTACTTCTCTCATTCTTTGCAGTATGCAAGAAAGCTTGCCATAATCACACACACCAGCATAGCTTATATTTATTGCTTAATTATGAAAGAGTAATAATGAAAATGAAAAATAGTAATATAGATTTTCAGTCACATGATTCCAATGTTCTACTTTGCTAAAATGATGTAAAACACCTATCCTTATTAGCCAGGAATATGCTGAAACAGCATTTAAAAAAAAAAAAAAAAAAGACAAAAATCCACAGCCAGGCAGTAAGCATAAGTGCCATGGACACATTTTACATTTTGCAATTAGACATTTCACTGCAAATAAGAGGTCAAAAATACAGATTTCTGTCTCCATAACATTATACAATGTCCAAGCGTCTCAGACCAGCACTTGCTATACAGCATCAATCTTGGAGTAGTGCTTTGAGATCTCCAAATAAAAGCAGAGCTTACAACTGGACAAAAAGTATGTTTTGTTTGTTCTTTGATTTGCTATGTATCTTTATTTGTGGTAAAAAGATGCGATTCCCTGTCTTCACAGTTGTATGAAGTACTGTGTACATGAGTCAGGAACCAAAGCACTTCTTGTCCCTGTGTGAAATTGTAGCATCTAAGATGCTGCAGTCATTTCGCAATCTGAGCATCAGACACTACTGTGTTTAAATTACAGGAAATGTTGGCATTTTGATGGAGACAACTACACACATAAAAATCAAATTAAAACAGAAAATATTAAAGTAGCATTAAGGCTGGGAGTTTAATTAACTTCCCTGAACGTCAGACTACTCACTACGTTGGAGATCCTAGGGCAGCTGAACACGTAAGGAGCAGAGAAAGCGAGATGGAGATGAGAGCAAAACCTCGAAATCAAGGTCACAGCACTGTATGGACACTGTATGGACGTGACTATCAAACAGACACTGTAAACCAGTTTTCCACCAATTTAACACCAAACAGCAGATGAATGAGGGATCTGCTGATTCCCCTTTTATTGGGGAGGAACAGCAGCCAGTTGGAGCAGGCACAGGAGGGTCAGGGAGCAGTCTCCAGGACCCTGGGAACAATGGCACAAGGAAACATAGCAGCTGCAATTTTTAGAGGCAGGGAGTAAAATGGCTTTACAAATCTGTTTATTACTGGGGCTGTGATGGCAGGTGCTCTCCTCAGCAGCCATCTCTCTAACACCATCTCTCTATTTACTTTAAGCACCTCTATGTTCGGTCAGTGCCACTGCCTATACACAGGAAAATAACTGCAGAAAAGTCCTCTCTGCTTCCGAAATACCTTATCACAGCTCTCATTCACACTAAAAGACGTTTCTGGAGGCTGCAGAATCTGCCAAATGCTGTGAAATCCAGCATTTCCATTAAGAGGAAATTTTCATGGAGGGTTGTAAATTTAGAGAGGAAGGATAATGTAGCAAAAATTCCCAAATCATTCTGTTGAGCCAGAGGAGTGTTAAGGAAAGGGATGTTTATTATATTGTAAGTACAGGTTTCTCCAAAGAGAGTCTTCTCCCCGCATCTCCCCTTTAAAGACCTCATTTAATGCTCTGGTCCTGTCCAAACTTTTTCTACCACCCTTCCCTTTGTGATATTTTAAGCTCAGAAGATCTTTGTGGTGTCTCGGGTGCTGCTGACCATGCACCAGCTCTGCTCACGGACCTCAGCAGACGATGGAGTCCAGCAGACAAGGTGATAGGATCCTCCCGACACCCACCAACAGATGTAAGGATTTCATGAGGCACACGGCACTCTTCGGGCAATCTGTTGACACTGGGGTCCTCCCTCCCCCCCCCAATATATGGCAGCAAACAGTTATTTGAAGTGCTTGTGTCTAAAGCCAGCCTAGTCCATGAACCCAGAAGGACTGTATACGGAACCTCACCAAACGCTCTTAACTATCTGGTTAAATTGTTCCAGCTCGAGGAAACACTTCTTTTTCCCTTTCTACCGTATGTTTAAAACGGTGAGATATATGACACTGGAGCTGTTGCCTCTGCATATGTCTACCCTGGAGCTAGATACAACTGCAAATCCTACAAGTAGCTGTAAAACCTCCAAGTTGGGTACCAAGAGCAACACATTCACAGTGACACAGAGCTCATTCTGGCTCACCGCCTTGAGTGTACACCTTAAACCCTACACAGGTGTCTACAGCAATTCCTCAGCTTCTCGCTGCTGTGCTCAGTGCTTGCTGTACCACAACAAGCTGCTTTAAACCCTGCTTTGATGCATCATGCTGCTGCTCTATCACGGAGGGACCCTCACTGCTCTATGTCTGGCAGACTGGTCCTCAACCAGGTTGAAGGGTTGGATGTGCTCGGACAGTTTCTGTAGAGACAACGGAGTTGGCCCTAACATAAGTTCAGAAACCAATTGCCAGGAGAGTACCTCCTCTGTAAGCCTCTGCAGTTCCCAAAGCTCTACCTTTGTGTTAGATGGACTAGAGAGATGATAATGAAGAGCAGACAGAAAACAAAGACGTTTTTCTTAGTCCAGGGTCATTATTGCCAAAGAGGGTAGCTACTAAACACATTGAAACACTGGATGGGAACTATTTAGAAGTGGTTCTCCTTCAAGTACAATAACCAGCAAAACAATTTCCACTTTATTGGTAGAAATATTATCTTTAGCAACGCGGAGATGACTAGCACAATGCAGGATGTTTTATTTACAGCTACACAAGTGACTACAACACATAGCGACTGAGCTGTCTGTGGGTAGACGAGTTGTATGGGAGTATATTTCCATCATATCTGTGCTCGCCTGCCTAAAATTTTTATCCTTCATATAACTGGAAAATAATGATTAGAGGTGTCAGATTTAAAATGTTCCTTATCACTGTGTTATTAACGGGAGCATACACAGCATGAATGTCTGGGAAATTTATTGCTTACGTTCATCCCCCTGTTTACTCTTTTAGTCTTAATTTAGCAGCAGAGATTGTTTATCAATATTTTAGACTCAGACTGGCTCACTGAAAGGGAAAGGGGATTTGAGCAGATGGCTGTCACAAGCTGCATACCATAAGTGGTTAATGCACAGATATGCCTCTTGATGTACCACTGAACAAACACTTTTGCAAAATTATGTGCTGAAGAAGGCCAAGCTCAGGCTGTGCAATGGAAATTGTGACTCAGGTTCTAATTTAATTTTTCATTCTACGCTCTCCAGATTATTCCATCATCAAAACAAAGGTAGGAGCTACACTGGATCATGTTGTGCAAACACACATTTCAGTTCAATGCATTAATTTCCTGGGAAGTTAGTTTGACCTTATGTCTATAGCTGAAAACAGAAAAGTCCCAATGGCTTAAAAGAAAATAAAAATAATAAAAAAGCCACAAACAAGAACACCAGAAACTGCCTGAGAAGTAGCACTTTTGGTTTAAAACATCATAAATTCTTATTAGCAGCTCAAGAGAAAACAATGGCAATGGGGGCAGAGCAGAAACAAGAGCTCCTCTCTGTCTCCTTCAGCACCAAGGAGCTGGCTTCAACATAGGCAAGGGTCACCGAGGGCAAATGTTTTTCTGATGAGGTGCAGTCACTGCAAGGGCCTACCATGCTTTAATCTGTCCCTTAAAAAAGCTTAAATAGCCAGGAAAAGAGTAATTGTGTTAAAAATGCCCCAGGAAAGGTGAAGGGAGAGGTGAGGTGCCTTGGAGCACTCCTTCACCTTGCTTTCAGTGGAGTAAAAAGATAAGTGCAGCCGCAGGAAGGCTTTAGCACATCCAACATTCCCTAGTCCATTAGAACTATTAAAGTCCAAATTTCAGCTTTCCATAGGTATTTTAGCCCATTTTGAGGTAGAACAGCTCTTGGGCTGCTTTCTTCCAGGCCGAGGGCATTAGGTCCTTATAGCTACGACTGGCCTCCCACTCCGGCAGCGGCTGAGCCATGTTCTGCTTGCAGTCGATAGATGGTATTTTGTTGTCAGTGCATCTTCTAGTCTCAATTATTTTTTTATTTATGGACAAGTACGAGGAATCTGATTGGTTTCCAGTTGTGCCATTCAGAGTCAGAAGTGCCACTAACAGAAGTCCTCAAAGTCAAGAGTATGACAATTATAGGATTGATCCCTGCCTAGAACTACCAGCCTTGTGAATAATTTTATTCCCCGGGGCTGTCAATCCTGACTCCTCTGTGAATATTAAAATATATTACAATAACTTAAGAAAAAAAGTGGTTTCAAAGTCATCTCTGAGATGAATATTACAAGAAAAGGAAAAGTGAGACACCAGGGACACCAGTGCACCATGACATCGGAATTATGACTTTTATACCTCTGTTGCCCTTAGACTGAGACCAGGATTCTGCACACTGTGCTGTGAAAACAAGGGTGGGAGGGCAAGGGTAGACACAGCTGAGAAAACTTTTCCAGGCCTCCTAGACAGTCCATGACTGACCCAGTACTAGGGTCTGCATGCTATGCCTGCCTACAGCAGCTCCATAACTTTTTTTTTGCAATACTTTTTTTTAACATACACATCTACAGAGCTCTTAAAAAATCTTGTTTAAGAGTTCTTTTTACTTAACACAACACTAACATGATGCAAGTTGCAATCCAAGGACAATTTTACACTGAAGAAATAGGAAATTAAAGATTTCAATTTTTACTCTTTGAGCATCACTGTTGTACTAATCCCTGAATTGTGGCTGTTCGAAAAAAATGAATTTGGAATTGGGGTATAAGGAGATGATTCAAGAGAATAGAGGCTTCTCTCGGTTTTATCTTTCAGTTTCCTTTGTGTAGCAAGATCTTTGGACACATCTCTGATTTCCAGGAGAGGACCTAGATGCAAAGGTCTGGAAAAACATCTGAAAAAATCTGGAAATTTTGCATGAAAATTCTCTGTTGCAAGGAAAATACTGTTACAGAGATTTTCAGTTTCTGGAATTTACATAATTTGAAGAATCTGTCACTTTTGTGTTCTTTTCATTTTTTTAGCAGCTGAAGTAGGATAATATATTACTATAATTCATATTTTGCAGATGGAAAGCTGAAACAAATTTAATCTTTAAGATCTCAGCAAGTTAAACAAAATCTGTTTTAATGGGAGCAGCGACTGTTAAATATTTTTCTGGATCTGGAAAGAAATGAATCAGGTGATAATAGGCTCTGAAAGAGGGAATTAAAGCCAAGGATCTGCAGTCTCTCTGGGCCTAATCACTCCATTTCTTGTCACCAGCCCATCACTTTCTGGAACAAGGAGTGAAGGTATTTTTTTAAGGCACTTAAAATAGACACCATCAGTTATCATCTTTTTCCATCATCTAATCTTTTCCCCTGCATCGCCCAAATTCCTGTCTGCTCTGACTGATGCTCACCTCCCAACTTTCTGCTTCTCTAATAACTTTTAATGTTGGTTGTTTCAATTCACGTGTTACTGCCAGATGAACCAACCCACCATCTCTCGTTACTCGTATCGTTATAGGCACAACACACTCAGCCTACAGAAAGTGTTTCTGTAGCTAAATCTACATCTGGCAAGATGCCACGTCTCTTCCAGCTTTCCGCACAGCCAGTCTGCACATCACTGTGTGCGTTTGAGTGGGATACTACTGGCACAAATAGGAAATCACTGACCTTGAACTACAATTAGTACAGAGCATAGCAGCCCCTCTGCTTAGTGAAGTGGGTCACTAAAAGCTCTCAGTAACTTACTATAGGTCAGTGGCAATTTTTGTCAAGCTTTCAGTCTTTTATTCTTCAAACCAATGTCATACCAGTTACCAGAGGGACACACACGCACTGGGCTGCTCTGCTGGACCATCAGAGTGAACAGAAACACCCACCCAGAGATCACTCCTACAGGAATGGCACCTTCAAAGCAAAAAAAAAAAGCTCAAACCTGGCAAGTCTCAGCATGAACAGTCCAAAACAAAATGAGAATATAATAGGGGGGAGGGATGGAAATAGAATATCCATATCTACTTCGTAACTAGTAGAAAATTTTGCAGCCCACCTGTCTTTGATTTGAGGAAACTTCAATGTTTGCATTTTAGGAAGCTCAGAATTTTTTATCTGTTCGTTTTGAAACTGAAACTGATCAGCTGGGGCTGATCACAAGTCTTCTATTTCAGGCTCCTGCTGAAGAATAACTTGGTGTAAATATTCAGATAATAACTGAGAGCATGTCAATGAAAAATCACTTCCTGGAGCTTCAGTTGTGCCACTTTTTTTCTCCAAAAAGGGCACTTTTTGGAACATTCAGAGTAATACTTTGACTACTGTTTAATGACTACTAAGAACAAGTGTGTCAGGCTCAATTCTTAAAGTGAAGTTGCTGAAAACAAGCTTGCCAATACATGAATATACACACAGAAACAAAAACTTACATAATTCATCAGATAATACATTTGATCAGGATACAAACTCGTTTAGGCAGTTGCTGCCCTGTTAGCAGAACCAGGTTAACTGCACAAGCGCATGGGCCATGAAGAGCAGAAAGCAGAGCAAAGGCTGGTTTACACGTGTTTATATTGGAGATCTCATCTGAAGTTTCTGTGCAAAGGTGATGAACTGACAGTATGAAGTTCTGTCAAAGTTACACACTGCTGTCAGCTCAGGTACCAGCAGTATGATTTTAGCCTCTGGACTGCCTCGGGATGGACACTTGGACTCATTTTTTTCTAATGATCTTGAAACTTTCACGTAGGAGCAAGACATGAATATTGAACAAACACAGTTTTAAAATCAACATGCAGCGTGCATAACAGGAGTGGCACTGTTATCCTCATTCACAAACACATACCTAAAATAATCTTAAAAGATGACTGGTGCCCTCTACTATAGCATTTTTCTTAACAACTGTCTGAAACTCGGAGTCTTGTCTGAAAATCCATTGCCCTTTGGTCCGTACAATACAACATGATGTTAACAAGAAATGAACACTATTTACTCTCATGTTTTTACCAAACCTGGCATCATGCAAAGATTCCACGCACAAATGCACACAAGGCAGCAGTTGTGACAATAATCCTGCAAGAAAGGTCTGTGCAACAAAATCCTTGAGCTGCATCATTTCATCTGCACAAGCTCTGCTTGAGGTTTGAAGCTTGTACGTGAATGTGAAATACTGCCTAACAGCCTAAGGGGAGGAAAACCACCATCATCACATGGCTGCTTATTTTCCTTAGGGATGCACTAGCAGGATAGGGTTAATTATGGTTCAGCTACCCTCCTCGTAGCAGCAGGAACATTAAGCTATGCACCTGGACCTGGACTGTTGCTGAAGTCTGCAGAAGGTTTCCTGCTATGGAGATTGTTTATCATTCTGTCACTTGGTGGCTCTTCATTGGCATCTTCTCGATGCCATGAGAAGACACCCATGCTGACTGTCCATCCCCAGCCCTGGCAGCTAGGAGTCATAGGAATCATTACTCAGCTAATATATAATCAAGAACAAGATGAATGAGCAGAGTCAAACATGATCACTTGCTACACTAACACTCTGATTCAAGATCATTTCAAATTAATGACATTGCAATGAACCATTTCCAAAACCAACAAACACAAGACTCCTGGAAATGGGAATGCTCCTGAATAGTGATTATTTCACCATGTTTTGCAGGTGCTTGTGCAGAGGGAAAGGAACACATCCCCTAGCTTTGGAGGGGTTCCACCACAGAGGACATCTCACTGAAGATCTGCTCCATTATGCTGTTTTCTCTTTTCCTGAGCTTTTTCTTGTGGGATGCTCTTGGTTGTGCCGGTATGTCTGATATTGCAGTGTTAATTAAAGGTTCTCTGACAATGACTACTTCACCCCTCTCATACACAGAGCTGATTAACTTCTAGGTATGCATTGAACTAAAAGGCATATTAATGATCATTCTAAAAATTTATAATTCCATTATATATTAACAATAATATATTTAATTGCAATAATCATGATGACATTGTGTGTGGGTGGCACTACAATTTAATACCTTTACATTTTTCAGCCATGATGATCTAAAGTTCAGCAACTCCATTTCAATAATTGATATAATTTCTGTGCTTTTCTTTAAATGCAACCGCTAGATATTCTGCAGAAATTCTTCAATTCACAAAAGGAAGCTGCAAGTTTAAACTAAATTTCTTTTTCAGATGAGATTCTTACCACACACAGAGATGAGATAGAAGGTCATTGAGTATAAACTGTGCAAGCTAAGGTAAAAAAAAAAAAAAAAANACCAAAACCCTAGAAACATCCTTGCCTTTTATTGTTAGTCTACTGTATTTCTTTGACAGATCTTTCATGCAGTAAATGTTATTGATGTCTAGATACCTTATCTTGTTTCTGGCTTTTTGTTACAATCTCTAGTCTTCCTCTGTCTAGCTGCAAAACTACCACAACATCCTGCTAAAGGCATGCTTAAATGCTCGGCTGACCTAACATCAATACTTTTCCCTCCTGCTCCTCCTCCCACAAGATCTCCCTCTGATACAGTATTTTTCAGACTCTCTGACTCTGTACCCAATCCTAATCCATCCTGTTCCATCTCTGAATATAAAACACCACAGGCAGTATCTCAGCAGGCACAAGGACATTGAAGTTTGGTTCTCAGAAAAGTGAAGTATGTCATCAGTACCCAAATATATATTTTTTTTGTAGTTAATAAAAAGATGCTAAAAATTACCAGTCATCTTCTTTTTTTACAATCAGCATAAAACAGTTAAATTTGCATTCAAAGTTATCCTACAGGCAATAGACAGACCTTCTAGCAGTGTCATCTTCCACCAGTCCGATACACAGCTGCCCCCAGGAAGAACTAAAGGCAGGTGTCCTGAACATGTAAAACAAAACTGGGATGGATTTCATGCATGTGAAGCCAGAAGCCAAATCCTGCCAACATTGTGTCTTTCTCTCCATTGCACGGTCAGTCGCCCTTTCTAAGGCCCTTTAGAGATTCCACCTCACCTAGCACACTTCCAGCCCTGTCACCGCTTCATGTCCCTTTTTCCCTCTTTTCCTGCTGCTTCTCATACAACTTACGTGCCTCACTATTTTCAGATCACTGCTGGAATTCAAACAGGAATTATTTCATTATTCTTGTGACAACATTCCGTCTGAGGGAAGCAGCTGAGGTTATCCAATGTGCTAAAGGAGATTTCAAGAAAGTTTCTTGAAATCAATGTTAATCCACTTCTTGTTAGAACAGATGTTTGTGGCTATGTTTGTGTGCACACACAATCAGTTTCTATTTTACTGTAGGTACTGTTCTTTGCACAAAGATCACACACCCCAAAAACACAATAACAGCATGTTCTTGTTTCTGTTTTCACTCCTAAGCAGAGAGAAAGGAATAAGTTACTACTTTTTTCCCATGGTTACATAAATCCTGACTGCCTTCAGAAATTCTTGCACAAGGTTATCTCAGGGACTTCTCCCAGAAAAGCCCATCCAGTTTAACGGATTTTTTTTTTCCATGCTGCAAAGAACTGCAGAAACCCACAAGCCCTGCCATAGGGAGGATGTAGTTTCAGAGCAGCTCAGAGCCAGCAGTCCTGTGCAGAGGCTGCTGGACCCATTGGCAAGGGATTGAGCCAAGAGCAGGTGCTGCAGGCAGAGCAGACTCTGCTCCAGAATGAGAGAAACCATCACTGGTGACAGCCTACAGGACCCTACACAGCGGGTTTATCACACTGTCAGCTAGCAGCTAAAACCACCGTGAATCCAGTACAGCACAGACAGTGCAAGGACAGACAGACAATAAACCAAGAGGCCAAGACCCTTACCTGGGTACTACCACCTCTGGACCTGGAGAAGATAGCATCTCCCAGGGGCTTGGAAGCGTTGATAATGTCTGTGATACCAGGACCTTACTAATGTATCTGGCCTTGTCAGATTCCTCACACTCTTACCCTAAATTAGCATTTCAACCCGACTTTAGAAAAAAAAAAGTGAAAGCTATTTTTCCCAATGCTTATTCTTTAAAAATTTAAATTTTGTGACTAGCAATGAATAAAAGATTAGGCTAAATATCTGATCTGACAAGAAATTTCCTCTGACTTCTTTCTATTTAATATAAAAATAAATGTGTAGGTGGTTTTTTAAGAAGAAAAATTACTCAGGTGCCTTAGAAACCTACTTCTTTAGAAACATGTAAAATGCCTATGTTAGCTTCAGAAATTGAATTCAGTTCTTTAAGTCACTTGGGCACATTTGAAAATATTATCCTTGATCTAACTCTTGATAGAAAGAGATAGGTATTTTCATCAAACAACACTATTGAAATCAAACTTCTGCCAAATTCTCTATTTTGACAAAAAAGTAGCTATTTTTCTCTGAAAAAAAATATTTCAAATGACAGTTTTCATTTGCTTGATTAAACACACATCATGGATTAATGTCAAGACAAAGACAGCTTTAGTTAGGCATTATGTCTCAAAGCTTTCCATTTTAGAGGGCTGTTATATACATTGTTCTTTACAGCTATTACCCTGTGATTTCAGTTTACATAATTTTTCCATTTAATACAAGTAGAAGGTAATTTACCAAGGTGGCAAACAGTGTTCTGACTAGAAAAAAACATTTAGAGCTAAGACAAACTAAACCAATTATTAGTGTAATCTTATTACCATGATAAATCTTCAGACAAAGTCCAGACTGGAGCCAGTAGCTTCTCTATATGATACAAGATTTAATTACACTTAGACCATTAAGTGAAGAAGTCTGGGCTAGGCTGGGAGCTTGTGGATAACTAAGCAGTGGCCCAAGAGAGTTGACAGAAATTAATCCTGTCCTATTCTTCCTGCATTGGTTTGGGGAATAGTGAAAAAGGGGCTTTGAAGGGGACAGAAGCACAAAAGGGATCTGTTCCTGCTCTGTAATTGCAGCTCCCAGGGTATATAATCTAGCATATTTCATGTGCCTGGGACATGGGACCAAAGTCCCTTCCTAAGAGGGAAGCTGGCTGTTGTGGGTCACAGATATTTGTCTGTACCATAAACCCAAAACTGCTCCTGAGACCACTCAGCACTGTAGCACACATCACTCAGGATGCTGAGCAAAGACCCAAATCCCATCTAAGATAACCCAAAATCAATTTGTACAGAGTCCTCTGCTGACCGGGTAGGACGCTAAGACCGTTAGCTAAATGACTGTGCATTTTAAAACACTACATTGCATGCCAGTTTCTGGTGCTGTTGCAATCCTTGCCAGCCTGTTCCTCCAGCGTGTTGCACTTCTGGTAGCGCAAAGCCAGAGCGACACGGCTCAGAGACCTGCCCTGCGAACGCAAAGTGATCACCTGGCCCCAGGACTTGGGTGATGATGGGGGTCTCAAGGTCTGTAGCATCTCAGACCTGTTTTCTCACAGGTGCTGCCTACAGTAGCACCCGCTTTGAAGCAATAAGCTGATCCTCTCCGATGGTTACAGGTTTGTTTTTTTAAAAGGCCTTGTGGCGTTCAGATTCAATGGGGACCTGCTCTGGTTCTGCTCTGGCACAGGCGGTGGCTCAGCACAGAGAGGAACTAGGAAGGATGTCTTTCTTGGCTAACCCAGAACTGTAGAAACAAAGTGAACCGCATCCTGCCAGCCAGGAGTGGTGACTGATTTACCACAGTCACAAAGTACGATCAACAAAAACCATGAGAAAATTGCACATGGGACTCGATACACAGCCTTAAGTCGTTGTAAAGTACAAAGAGACGTGAAAACCTAGGGCACCCACATCTTACATAACTCATGGAACACTTGAAGACACAGAAGGAAATCCAACCAGTTTTTGGAGTTTGCATCCAAGCGTATTGAAGCCTTGTCTACGACGTGTTAGCTCTACTGGGAAACTTAACACCACATTTCACAGATCAAGAAGGTTTCACTGATTGTCTGATGAAGTCAGTAGCGTTTAACCCTTTCATTTCACTGCATTCTTGATCATGGGTGCTTTTTTATTAATATACATTGATGATTTCAAGATACAATATTTTTCAAATAATCCAAGGTAACGTTTTGGATTTGTGCATACCTGTAGTGTTCCATTAGTGAGAGTCACTGAATGCAGATGGCACAATTTGCAAAAGGGTGGTCGTTATAACTGCTGCAGAGCATATAAATTATGATACTGTACTTGGTGGGAAATCAGCCGATACCGAAATTAACCACCTTCCTTATCACCTCACACTTTTAGCTTATCACATCATTGACTAACTGTTTATAATGAGTAACACTCACGGATTATTGTTACATATACAATTTAAAGTAATTATTAGGTCACTGACAATGAAATGACTTATTAAAACTAACAGCACATCTCTGTACCTCCACGTTCGATTTAAGGAACTTTGCCATTCTCACTCCACTCTAAAGTGTCAATAAAGCAGTTTCCAAGTTGAAAATTCATTTTCATTTGTACACAGACTGTACATTTCCAAGGACAGAAACCCATTTCCGTATTATTCACATTTCTCATTCACTCTCAGGTTTATTAAAAAAAGAAGTGCTTTTAAAGTTGGGTGAAGATGGATTAAAAACATACATTAGCTTCCAAAATTAAAATGCAGTAATTTTATTTCTCTCTTCCACAATCTGAGGCAGGATACCATTACAAATGTAGAGTTTCAACAGATATATTTGAATTGCAATTACTGTATTAAGAGGCAAATCCAGGCTCCAAGCAATTAATGCATTAAGAGATGGATATAGATGATAAAAGTGGATATGCATAAAAGTTTAATTATAATTTCTTCTTTTAAAAACATTACTGCAAAATGCTCACTGACAAATAACTTCCCAGACATCATTGAAATATTTTCCTGTTTCTCTGCTCTGCACAAGGAGAACATTAAAATCCTGAAAGTTAATACATGACAATAAGAATCAAAGTGTCTTATTCCACAGAACCCCTTGGCAGAGTTGCCCATCAATAAAAGCACTCCTTCATGCATACAATTCTCCAAACTCTCAACAGAAGCACTTCTAGGTCCACTGCCTTTTGCTGCTGTCACTTACCTGTAACCTTTCCCTCAAGACTTTCGTGACAGCTTCAAGAGAAACCTCGACCACAACTCCTTCCACAGAGAATCCCCCCCTCCCCTTCCCTGCTCCCCCCTAGAGAAGTTAATGGATGAAAAGACACCTTGATGCCTCTGTCTCACCCTGTGCCACCAATCCTCCTCCGGAGAGACCAGCAAATCAAACCACCCTGCTTTTGTTCTGTCTTCCCCTCAGTCGCCTTTAGCTATAGCTTCTAGAAGTACCGATGTTTTTCTTTGTCTAGTCTTCAACCAAGTTAACAGCCCTCCTGCAGCCCCAGCAGGTCACCCCCAGCAGGGACCCCCCTCCCGACTACCAGGACAGCCCATCCCATCATCCATCTTCCACCAGAGATCTCTGCAACTCTTAAGAGACAACCAATAACTGCTCCCTGGCAGCAGTTCAAAGGAGTTCCCAAGAAGTCCCAGCCAGATGGCTTCCCCCGAGAAACCATTCACGAGCTGTGGTTGCCCTTCCTCCTTCTTCTGCCGCCAGCTCCTTCCAGGATGGGCTGATACGTCCCACAGGAACTAGAGCTGGTTTATTTTTAAAAACAGTGATTAAGCCAACATTAACAGACTCAGCAGACACAGGTGATAATTTTCATGCCTATGTTGTTATTTTCTCACACAAAGAAGAATGTATGGGATTGGGAACATTATTTCTTGGCTATAGATTGATTATACAGATTAAAATGCAAGACAAGTCTTGCTTTCAAAACATATTGTTATTATTTTTAGCCAATTATACACACAAATTAAAGCAGAAGGAGAACTGTTTGGTTTTAAACATGCCAAATAATTTGCACGTTTCAACACTGCACTGGAATGAGCCAGGTGGGGGTTTTTTTGCTTCTACTATGGCCAAATCACCTCTTCAGACTCAATAAATCAAGTCTGCTGTTTATCTGCAAGATTGGGCTGAATGACTTTGTTTTTGATGCACCAAGGACACTGAAAAAAATGGGAATGTAACACAACTATATGAAGAGCAAAGATGAGAACTGGATCAGAAAGATATGCTATGATCAGGGCGATCGTGGAGACTGCAGAGTGCCGTGGTGGAGCAGGGGCATACAGAGGAGGGGGCTCGAGGGGATTAGGCTGCAGACAGCTGTTAGCAGACACTGTTAGCCAAAACAGACCATACTGGTTTTGCATGGAACAGCACTGGGCAAACCCACAGAGCTGCTGTGCTCTTGCCCTGTGGGACACTAAGAATTGCCGTCCTGGCTAACAGCAAAGTGAGCACATCCAGACTCGTGTTTCTGACAAGTAATAAATAGAACCTGCTTAGGTAAAGAGTATAACCAAGAGAGCACGGATAATATCAGCATAGCTCTCACATCCTCTGCCAAAACCCAGTTAATAGATTTGCTGAATTAGAAATGTAAATAGGACTCATCATTTTAAATAGCCATTAATGGACTTACCCCTCATGAATTTATACAGACTTCTTAAATATAACTGTAGTTTTGACTTTCAGAACACCTTGTGCCAGTAAGATTAACAATAGAAGTATAAATTTTCTAAGAAAAAAAAAATTACTTCCTATTTTTGGTTCTGAATCTGTGACTTAATTATTCCATTTTGTGTTCTTCCAGTTAGAAATCCATGCCCCAAAAGTGTTTAAAGACCTAGGTATCTGCCACCTTCTGTTCTTAACGTGTCACCTGGTAAGGAATTGGAGCAGATAGCCTGCAATAACCTACAGTGCCGCACAAATAATCCCCATCCAGTTCCCTGAGACCACTACAGTTACATTGGTGTAAGAATTTGAATACCATTTCTCAAGAAGTCAATGTGAAAATGACCCTTAGGAACAAATTCTGGAGTCCTGAGGGCAGTCAAGTTAAGATCACAGAATCACACAGAATCACAGATGTGTGCATTGGAGCTGCTAAAGCAGCACTCCTGCAAATAGCCAATGGAGAATTTAGGAATTTTTTTGCCATAAACTGGGTGATGTCAAAAGAAAAGCTTTTCTAAAACTTCAGACACAAACCAGGCATAAAAACACCCCACAACTGATGAGCCTAATGCCAGTAAAGTGAACAAGAAACATATGAAGAACAGCATAAGGCACAACTTACACTTATTATAATCCCATAATAACACCAGGCTGTTTGAAATGCGCTCTCTCAGTAGAGCAACAGCCAATTCTACTTTTATGAAGGAATATTCATCCTCATCACTATTCATTTTTAAGCATTCAAAATGAAAACAAACAAAATCCACTTGTTCTTTGAATGGTGGTGGAACAAAAGGCCCCCTGCCAGGGCTTTCACAGGTGAGGCACCCTTCAAACACAAAGGGAAGAGACCTCTTGCTTGAAGTTCTTACAAAAGTTGTTGAGAAAGCTGACGTGAAGGAGAGAAACAGAAAGTGAGACTGCAGCCGTCAGTTCTTCAGGTCTTTTTACAGTGTTGAAAGCTGTTTACTAACTCACAACTATTCCTGGATATTCAGAACAGTCACTTCTGCTGCTGCCTATCTCAACAGGTAATCACTGGCACAAAATTTCAATATATAGATATATGTGTGTGTGTGTGTGTGTATAGAGATATAGATATATATATGAGTCAGTTCATGCTTTTTCTCTGCTCTACAAGTAATTTGCTTTGAGTGGCAGTTCTATGAAACTTATACTTTCTTGGCTGAGACAAATTATGTGGTATTTCTTTAACCAAGTGACCATAAGGACCAAGAGGGACTCTGAATCAGACAAGTGGGACACAAGGTCACTCCCAGAGCATGTCCCTGCCCAAGTAGACCTGATGTATGGCTACTTCAATCCTTAACTTAAGGATGCCATGGGTTTAGAGGCAGCATTCCCAACATCACATGTATTAAATAAATAAATAATCCTTTAACATCTACTGCTTTTGTCCAGTGTTGAAAAAATAAAATACAAAGCAAACACAAAGCAATAAAAGATGAAGTATAAAACTAAGCCAAAGTACATTATGGTGAGTGTTTTGGACATCATAAGAAAGGGTAAAGTCAGAACCAACAGAGCACCATGCAACTTCTAATTAAACTGTCATTTAAGAAAGACATTACTAATTTTTATCTAACATAGCACTTGCAAATCCAAGTAAATCCAATCACCTAAACTGCAAAAGTACTTTGAAGAGCCAGACTGACTGATAAAATCAAGTGCTGTCAAGTGACCTGAAAAAAGGCAGACAGAAGATACTATTGTAAGACATTTTTTCTGAATTTGTCCATGAAAGCGTGTTCAAGGTTGCAATTCCCCCATGAATCCACAATGCCATTAAGTTGCAGCAGCTTTACTGGCAAAATAGAATAGGAACTACAATTTCAGCAATACGTAAATCAGCAACACAACATTTGAGGCAAGTAGCTGTCAGAAACTGCTTTCAAAGCCTCTTTCAGCCTTCCTTTTACTAACTTCATAAAGCAGGTGATGCCGTTGGGTACCCAGGGTGCTGTGATGTGTTCGTTTATGATTGCTCACATTGATTCCACACCATTTAGCACCTCTCTGGACAGGGCATAAATAGACCAAAATATTTCTATAAATATAATAATAGTCAGTCTCATGGAAAAATCTGGATAGTGTCTTTTGAGTCATGTAAATTCATTGCAGTCAACAGAAGTGAGCCAAAGTCATCCTTTATGAGTTTGGGCCAATACCTTTAGGTATACGAATCCATTCTGTTTCTGTTTTGAAAAAAAAATTACTAAACCCAAAACCATGTGATCCAATCAATATGGTGAAATTCTAATTGTTGTTATTGAAGAAGCTGAAGGAACAAAGCAACAATGGGGTTTGTATAATTGCCATGTGTCGCTTCCAGCAGAAGTGGCAGAGCGACTTTGTTTCACATTTGGCTAAAAAAAAAGAATTGCAGAAGCTCTAACAGCAGACAACTGCAGTGGAGCCACTAATGTTTAAAGTTTGTTTCTTGTATTTTCAGGACAATCAATGCAAAGCTGCCTATTTTGTGCTGGGGTCAGTAATTAAATGTATCCAGAGCTTTATTGATTTCTCAACTGAATTTGCATTTTGCATCTTCCTTGTTTACCTTCAGAATCACACAATAGGTAATTTTTTTTTCCAAAATGCTGAAGTCAGACACGTATTATAACATTAGTTGTTTCCTATGCAATCTATGCCTACACTCAAGTTTTGGAAAAGCTGAATCCCTGAGGAAACACAGTCAAGCCTTTTATAACCAAGGATTTAAATGTACAAGAAGTGCGTCTGGACAAATTCATGGACTGTACCCTGACCTCATACTCCTGAGTTAATATTAGCATCTTCTTAATGGAGTACAACAGCAAAGAAGATTTCATAGGCATTACCCAGGAGACACCTAATCTCTACTGGCATCATCAAGCAATTACAACGTTATAGCAACTCAACCAGGGGTGAGGAAAAGAGACACAGAGGAACACAATGTACTGTAATTAATATTATGTTAATAACATGCATTTCACAAACTCACTGAAGCAGGAACTATTACTTTATTCCTGAGATACAACGCAAACTGGGGCATCGTGCATTCAATGCACAAGGGTAGGTACTGGTGTGCAGTGGTGCAAGGCTTCAGCTGGTAGGCAATGAAGGGACAGATTGCTCCAGTCAGATGAGCAACTTGTTCTTGCTCACATTATAACTGTCACACTATCAAAGCTTCTGCTCCTACATCTAAAGCAACAGTTCTATTCACACCGCACGGACAGATACTCCCCTCTGTCACTTCCAGGAAGTGTTTTATTTGAACCAAACATGTGAAGGGTTAGACTAACCCCTGAAACAGTAAATTTGTCCATGAGTAAAGTATGTTCTTCTAGATGCTCTCCTGTTTTTCAGGGGAAAATAAATCAGTCCTCTAACACAGGAACTTAATTTTCTAATTGGGACTAAGACACAGATATACGGATGGTTTCAGTTTGCTTCATTTACATCCATACTAGCCTGTAGCTCATTCGTCAGTATTACTAAGATAAGTAGGAAAAAGGCATCATTTTATACTTAGAAACACAGAAATGAGGGAGCCTCCATTCCCCCTACTCTGCCCTCTTGCTGACATCCCGGCCAGCTCCTTCATTATTCTTGCTTTCCAGCTCTTCTGTTCTTCAGCAGCACTTTTGAAACATTTCAGTCATATGTGTTCCTGGCACATTTCTCCTGGAAACAACTTCTAGATATATTTATTTCAGCATATTCCAGCTAAGATAACAATAGCAGGTAAAATTACTCTGCTTTTTGGGTAGCCTCACAGCTATGCTGTTAACAGAGCTACAGCTTGTGGATAGGAAAGTCTACACCAAGGACTTTCACTTTATTTTCTAAAATTCTCCAAAGTAAAATGGAAGATAAATTCCTAAACTAAGAAATAAGTTACAGCCATCCATTAGATCTAGTGCAGAACAGGTGGTCTGCTGGGGCAGCAGACCAACAGTGACAGCAAATGAGCCACAGCCTCACATCTGCAATGCTCATACCCAAAGCTGCCCTCAGCTGTGTGCTATATAGGAGATATTTACATATATTATTTGCATGTCCTTGTATAAATGCTCTTAATTTTTAAAGACACATTACAGATCTTCCTCATTACTTCGTCAACTGCTTAAGTCATGGGTTTTTTTTCTTTAGATAATTAATAAGGCTCACAGCTATAAATTGGCAAAGTTCATTTACTCATCTGATTCCCAGCCAATATTTATCAGACACTTGAGTTTCTAAGGTGAATTAAATCTTCTGCTAATCTGTTTGGTGATAAGTGGAAATTAGACAAGTTTTGATTTAAAAGAAAAACAGGCTGATCAATCAGAGGAGAAAATGATATTATATGTTAATTACCATAAAGAATTGATGCCACAGTTTTCTAAGTCATGTATAGGACCGAATATTTGATTCCTTTCGTGCACAAGGCTTGAAGATATTCATTAGCTAGCTTGAGAAAACACAGAAACACACACTTCAAAATCATTATTATAACCAGCCAATGTTCTTTCTGATGTAAAAAGCATTATGCCTGATGTAATTTTAATTACAGAATTATTGTGTGCTTATATCACTTCGCATTTTTACAGTACACTAACAAAATGCAGCATGCTATAGACTAGGAGTTTGCCCTGCAAACAATTACACACTCGAGTAGCCTTCCTCTTAGAAGTTCCACTCCAATAGCTTTAATGAGACAGGTCGTGTGAGCAAAATTCCTCTTACATATATTAGAAAATTTCTCCTCTTAGTACTTAACCTTCAGTTTTTGTTTGTTTGTGGGTTGGTTTTTTTTCAACGTTGGCTGTTTTAAGTTTCTGTTTGGGGGAGTTGTACCCCCCCAAATTTATTTTATTTATTTAGCTTTGCCTGTTTTCAGTAAATCAACACAGACAGCAGACCTGTTTGAAACTGAATTTCCAAGAGAAAATATTTCTTTGCCTTTGTGTTTTAAAACAATATTCTACTTCATAAGAAACCAAAATAAAACAATTACTTTGAGAAGAAAAATGAAAAAGAGAAGCCTGAAATACCAAAAGATTAATACTTCATTTTTATAATATTTCTTTATATCATTTCTCATTACTAAAAGATTCAATGTTAAAATTTCATTTTCTTAACATCGTTTCCACAAAGCTGAGTGAGCTTGTATTTTAACTCTTCAGGACAAGCTGATGTCCCTGTTTCCCTATTGACTTGACATCCAGTAGAGAGGCAAGATCTGAACACAACAACCACTTCACCTCTCCTTCCCCCCTTCAGCCTGTTGACTTCACTACAGCAAATAATGAAAAATCCAGCTGCTAATCTCAGCATATAGCAGAATAAATCTTGAGGTTACATTGGAAGTGACTAGACATCATCCCTGAGTGAGTGACGATTCAGCAGGACGTGGCTGGTTATTTCAGCTCCCTTCTGTCCTCCTAACCTGTGACTAAAGAGATGCGGCACAGTCACGAGGTGGTTGGGAGCAGGGGCCATGGAGTTTAGCCAGAGACATGTTGAGTCTGCCCTGGTGTCTGAAACAAGACTGCTGCTGTATGAGAACAGCAGAGTCAAACATCTTTTAAAAAATAATAAAAATCTGAGGACATGGCTCATGAAGCACATTTTCGATTTGCACTGGAATATACACCTCTTTAATCAAATCACTCAAAACCCACATTTAGCCACAGTCTTTAAATTGTTCACCATAACTTTCCCAAAATCCTTCCAGAAGGTCCAGCCTTGTGTCTGAAATATTCCTGTACCACTCCAACTAACCTCAGTAGGATGTGAACGCTTATGTCTACAGAGAGTATGACATTTATATTCTAACTAAATTCAACATTTACAATGTCAGGCTATTTATTTACTGTTGTCCATAACTTAGAGTGCTTTAAAGGTGCTATTCTTTATCTTGTATTCCTGACGCCCTCTCCATTATTGCTTATTTATGGAAATAACTTGTGCCATCAAGAATTCTGTTCGTCTTTTATTAAAGAGTCAGCTGCTAAAATTACAACTATAAAGAGCGATCAGACCTGCTGACCTGTGACAGAGTGCACTCATAGGGAAAATAAATACTAGTTTTAAATTATAGTTTGTATATACAATATAGGCTAGTATTTTTGTACAGCCTTGTATATTTATTTGTTGGAATAAACTTGAGCAGCACTTAGGGGCAGTTTATATTAGCCTCCAAGATAAAACATCTGGGCCAGCATTGCCAGAGGACCTGTCATACTGTGCCAGTTGTACAACTGGGTCCACACTGGACATTGTGAAAAAACACCATTTTCCTTTTTCTCTGTCTGCCAAGAAGCAAAATTTATTCAGGGGTTTGTGGACTGCCAGCTGCTAGAGACACCAAACCATCAGCAAGGGAACACCTGCAGGACAAGAACCAGGCAAGTCACAGGAGACTTGAGGGATCTTCAGGTGGCAGAAGAATTAGCAGAACAAGAAATTTGAAGTTATTTTCCTAAAGATCTTTTCTGAGCAAAACAAAAGGTGGAGGGTGGACTGCCATCTTCATGCAAAACTTGATGGAATTTCTGAGACTAAAAGCTGTAAGTTTTGATGATGGAATATCAGCTTTTTCAGGTGAAGAAAAGACCTGAGGGGCTTTTATCAGCCAGAAAAAAGGGTTAATCTCCAGTGGACTAACTGGAGCAACAAGGGAGATTTTAAACTAACAATATAAAGTCAAGCTGACAAAGTAAACAAATGAAACACAGAGAAGTCCAAGACTTCCTGAGTAAGCTCAGATGAAGTAGGAAGGAAAGCCAAGAAACACTTCAGTTACCACAGTGTCAATAACAGGAACCTGCAAAACAAAGAGGATTGGAGAACTCAACCCTGGGAAGAACTTTTATATAATTAGCCTTAGTGACACCAGATGGGATGGTTCATAGCATCACTGTAATTTTAAAAATCATGTTCTATAACCTACTTGAGGGCAGAATGGCCGATAGAGATGGAAGTATATACTAAAGACATCGCTACTTGTTTTACAGTTATTGATTACTGCGGAGTACAGCATCTGGAATGAATACATGGCAGCAACCTCCTGAAAGAGTAACTGGTATACTAAACAGGGCTGGAGAATGGGACGAGCATCTCCTTCAGCATCTACCTACAGACACAGAAGACAGCATCTAACAGGGGCTTCAGTTTAAGATGCCCGGTGAAAGTTACCCATGCACTGTAGTTTACAATTTGTGCAAGTTACTAAAAGTTATGCTCAAGGACTGACATTAAAACGAAGCAACCTAGTATTAGTCATCTCCATATGCGGCCACCTCCTGACATAAAGAATTATTTTTAATCATGGCACTGAAAGCTGAATTCACTTGAGGACAGATGATCACACAATCCAATGCTTAACGTGAGCAGAGGAAGGTAGAAAAAAAGTAGAAAACCATTAATAATTCAGAGATGTCTGAAATATAGCTATTCCAAATGAAAGGCATGAAAACTGATAGATTCTTTGTTGCTCCACATTATCCTCTCTAGATGGGAACTGTTTTGAAAAACTAGTGGACTCCTACAAGGCATGCTGTATCTGAAGTACAGGACTCGGAGGAAGATGCAATGGGTGACACTGCCGTTCTTCCTTTCTGACTTCAGCTTCCACCTGTGGAAAATGTCCGAGTTCAGACAGTTGTATAAAACAGCCACCAGATCCAAGACCCACAGAGCAGGTCTAATGGGTCAAGAAAGGGAACATGGTACTTTCCAGCTTGTTCCTACAGAAAGCAAGCACAGTCTTCCTCACTCTTACATTCACCACAGTTACTCTCATCACCCAGCTGCGCCCAACACAGAGCAACTCGGGGACTGGCTTTGAAGGAAGAATCCAGGTCTGAGAACAGAGTTGAAAAAAATACTCCATGTGTTACCATGTCATTGCATTGTCTGGTTTCATATGTCCATACCAGAATATTTCTGCTGTTAACATAAATCAGAGTTATACAGAATGCACTAACAGACACCTGCTGTGTGTTCAGCCTTTCCAGTGTGTCTAATGACATGTGTACATGGGATTGTAACTGGGAAACTTATTTACCCAGTAGCTTTTTTTAATAAAGATATTCTCCTGTGGCTATGTATACTACATAGAATTTATAAGCAGAGAGAATAGCTGATGAGAAAAGCTATGAGCTCTTACATATTGTCCTGAATGGTAAAACATCCCAAGGGAACTCATCACGTAAAGATTGCTCTGCACTATGAATAAAGCATCAACACAGCACTTTGTGCATTTCAGATTTGACAATCATCATCCCTGGAAATCTTAGCTTCACAAGAAAAAAAAATGTAGTTTGAGCTCTACAGTTCAAACTTCTATGAAATCTGTTTGCTAAAACAAAAGTTTTCAGTCTAGTTTTCCAATATAATCCCAACAGTGAAAATTCAAATATAGTATTGCATAAAAATGTGTTTTGTGCCTATGCAGCATAAGTCCTAAAACCTATTAGTATTGATTTCTTCTGTTCAACAGAATGAACTGAGTTACAGGAATGACTCTTAACTGGAAACCACAACGTTAAGGTCATTGCTTTAAAACACCAGGTTTTGCTGAGCAGATATTGCAGCAAAACCTACACAACTCTTGAGCATGTACCAGAAAGCTTATCTCCAAGATTATTTTGAAATTAATTTAAAAGCAACCCTATTTCAATGTCAGCAACAGTGATTGGGAATTCTGACTGGGAAAAAAATAATAATTCCATTAGAATTTGAGTTCCTCACAAGCATCAAGTTCTAGGGCTTTTTGCTCCTCTGTCAGTCCATCTGTTTGTTATCCCTGCTGCGATAACAGTCAGCATTCCATAGGCAGTGATAACAACAGGCATTCCATAAGGAATTTTTGTGGGATGACAACTGACAAGACATGCACAGTCTCTCCCTTTGACCACTAACCCATCTAGACAGAACACAGAACAATTACAGGGCTGATATACAATAGAGAAGTTCAGTTGGAAGAATCCTACAACAATCTTCTAATTCCAGCTGTCCTCCTTTAACTGTCTCACATGCTTCCAGCTCAGTGTAGCCTGAGCTGGAAACTGCAGCTGAGAATATTGAACCATGCTGAAGTAGATTAATTAAAGTCTGAGCACAGAGTTGTAACACTGTACGTAACCCAGTAGTAATAAATAGCATTTTCTTGTTCTCACAAAGAATGTGGTCTTATTGTTGAAGTCCTTCTATTATTCAACAAAAATACTAATGTGCTGGCCAAACATTTAGTAAAGTAACAATAGAGGAACACCTATAGCACACCTGAGCTGGCCAGAAAAGCTGTCCTAGGAAGACAAAAATACTTTTCTGGAGAAAGTCCTGATTGCAGGAAGGATTCCTTGAACAGACTACATGTAACCATCTCTTATGAGGGTGATTTTAGGAAGTGAATAGGAAAAATATAATTCAATAAGCTGAAAACATCTACAATGAAAGCAACACTTAAAATCTGCTTGAGACAGACTTTTTGTTCTACCCACATTTTAAAATGTTTTAGAAAACAAAGTCTTTTCGTTGGAAGTTGGAACAGAGGAGAGCAAATACAAGAAAGAGGAGCAAATATTCTTAACTCAAATTACATAAAAAGGAACTTGGGCAATGAGGAGATTAAACTACTCAAGATGAGAGAAGTCAGTGGTTTAGTAAGACACGGTCATTTAAGATTTCCCAGGTCCTAAGCTGATATTATAACTATCCTCCATCTGTTGGAGCTTTTTAATAAATACACAGTTTGAGAGTGGCTTCAAGCACTGGATGTTACATTAAACTAATCTGCCACAGTTTTATACTACTGCCATTTTAGATAAGGGAAATTAAGTGGAAATATAAGCATATTCACATTTCTAAAGGGTACTTTGATGAGATTTCACATTCAAGATTGCTTAGCAAATTGGGAACCACCAGGTTAATTAGGACATTTGGCTCAACAGGCAATGACTCAAGAGCAGGAAGGAATGTGTTAGCAATTCAGAAAACACTAGAAAGTACAGGAATCATCTGAAAAAGTCTAGAAAGAAAAAAATACATAACAAGCTACACCAACTTATTAAGGGAAAAGCACAGAATAAATGTTTAAGTTTTTGTTGGGGTTTTTTTTCCTATCACAGGTTGTAATGCCACGTAGCTGGAGAAGTTGTGTAGCTCCACAGGTAGTGCAGCAGAGCTAGCGGCCTCCCCTGGGACAAAGAGGAAGGGGTTGTCCCACCTCCCTCCCTCCCAAATCTTAGAAGTAGGAGTAACGGGGCACATCTTGGGGCAGTCACCACTCTCTCTCACCCCGTGCAGTCATCTGGACAAAATACACAAGTGGGAGTACTACCAAATCCTTGAGTGTAGATATTAGTGGTTCAGCATCACTGATGGATGTGCTCCATCTTCATTGTGGATTACATGGAAGCAACAGGCTTGAGCCAGAGAAAGGAAATATTTAGGCTGGCCATCAGGAAAACACAGTGTAGTTAGGACACAAAAATCAGCAGCCTGAGATAGTCTGGTTATCAGTGGAAACATAAGAACTAGTTGGTCAGCCATTTCTTAAGAACAGTTGATTCTTCCAAGATTTAAGAAAACAAATTTCAGGGAAGATCTCCTTTCCTACTTCATTTTCTCCAGTTCAGCCAGATGACTGGCATAACCCACAGGAGGTTTCTGTCCCTGTTCCCTACAAATGGCCAGCGGAGAAAAATAGGATTCGAAAGGGTATAGCTTAGAGCCTTTTTGGCTTTTGTTCTGAAGCACTTTCCAAAGAGCCTTTGACTCTCTTTTGACTACAAGAAGCCTGAGGAGATGAATTGTCTAGTTTAGGATATGCTTGAATTTCAGCAGCGTGAATGCTGCACTGCAGCTCTGCCTGGATCAACAGGGCTTGTGTCTGTGGCACGTTAGAAGCATTTATACTTCTATATTATCAATTTCACTGAAGATAAAAAGGAAAGATTGTCACTACAGAGGTAAGAAAGGATAAGCCTTACTACTGGAGAGCTTGTCCCAAATCTGCATGAACTACTGAACTCTAGAGACAAAAGACCCAAAAGATTGTCAGTATCTCAGCAGAAGGAAAACACAGTTCAGCGTAAATTAATTTAGAAACAAACAACCAATCACCCTATGCACTAATCAAAAAGGGTTTGAAAGGTCTTGTGAGAAAAGAGTAAAAACTGGTAGTCGGACACCCTAGTGCAGTTTGTTGACGTTTCTAACAGCAGAAGAGCAGCACAGCTGTCAGATCCCTGGCATCCCGCTCACACCACTGGCTTAGCACCATGTCACATCAAAACTTTAGAGACTCTGAAGAATGTAAAGTGGGAAAGTTATCTAAAAGGAGGTAGATTTTTTTTTTCCCCCTCCCAAAAAGAAACCACAAAACCCTGATCTGGCCTGACATGAAAGATTTATTTAAACAGTAGAAAAATAAGTAATTAAAAAGGTCAAAAGAAACAGATCATCAGATGGTGTCAACTGGCAGAATTCCATTTGATTTAAAAGTAACTGCACTGATTTATGCTAAATGAGGATTTTTTCTGGTCCCTAAAATGCTCCATTAAGAAATGTCTGTTCTTAAAAAGAAAGATTCAACCACTTAGGACTGGTCACTATACTGCATACACAGAAAACAAAAACTTGGAACACAATTGAGGCAAGAAAAATTCAAGATACACCTCTTTAACTGTGGACGAATACTGTTAGTTACACCTTGACAACAAGAAAGAGGGAAAAATAAGGAAAAGAAAGGAAAAAAGAAAAAATACAGCTAAGAATATCAAGAAAATTTACAATAATAATAATACAAAAATCTTATAAACATTTACAAACCTGATACAACTACAATTATTTGATATATTAAGATTTCATTCACCATTTCAAACTTCTCCCTGCCTATTTTCTGGTATTTTCAAATATCCACAGTATCAGTTGTATCTTCCTTTTACTGAATTCTCCAGTAAAATTCCTTAGGGCCTCTAGTAGAAAGAGTTTATGCTGAACACATCTGAAAGATATTCCCCTGGCAGAAAAAGCTTTGTTTCCTAAGGGTATTCCTCAGTTAGCATTTGTCATCCTCTTTTTGGAGTTCTCTTTTCTTCCAAGAATACTTACCGCAGGCCAAGATCTTTCTGTTCATGTTTATTACAAATACTAACAGACTGTGTTTATTCTCTATCATGGCTCTTCCCAGATAATCCAAAAAAGGAGAATAGGTTTTGGAAGAATAAATCCCTTTGGTTGCTGGCCTATTAAAGAGAATTCTTCCTGAATTATATATAACACCCACTATTACTTACTCTGTGTTTTGGACAGATACCCATAAGTAATGCATATTTGAAACTGGCTTTCTGCGATCAGCTTGCTCATACTGTATTTCCCATTGAATACCACTAAATAACCGTGTCTTTACAGCTTTTACCTTTTTTAAGCTATTTTCAACATTGCACAAATATTATAAGACATTTGATACTCAGATCAGACTAAATGGAGACATTTTCCTTCCTCATATTAGTTAAAGGCCCACCAAAAGCAAAGTACAAAGCTGTTGAATGGAATTTTCTCCGTTTTTTCATACTGCACCTTTCACCCACCAGTGACAAACGACTGTAAGGACAGCAGGTGCCATTAGCACCATTTCACATATAAAGAAACTAAGCAACAAGAGCACCAAAATTATTTGCACAAGTAGAGCAGAGCCAGACTTTGACACTGATATCTTCGCTCCTAGCTTTATGCCGCAAGATATTTATTTTCTAATTTCCTCTTTATTGCATCCTAGAGCTCCGTCACAGCATGCTGGTAAAAATCAGCATATACCACCTCATGTTTATGAGGACTCCCAAGGCCATACAAATGGTTGGTAAGTTAAAGACTTGAATCTTTAATTCACTAACTACTAACTAGAATAGATGAGTAGCTCTGGGACAGACTAAGACTTTTTAATCCTTTTCTTTTATTCTTTGGTCCTTTGTTGTATCATCTCAGCCTGCCTTGGTGAATGGCATGACCCACTATGGTAGGCAAAAAAATGTCATTTTCTTGATCATGTATTTTAAAATAGATTAGATTTTTTAAAACTTGGAATACCCCAAAACAGCTACATATGAGTCCTTTCCCATTTGCCCCCCCCTCCTCTCTCCACCCCCCAGCCCTTATTAAGTGAATCCTGATAGAAAGCCCCCTCCCCTAGAAAGTCTTTTTGCACAGAGAGATGCTCCTTGTCCTGGCCACCAAAGGATAGATGCAATGGTATGGGGCTTCAAGCCACAGGGCTTTGGAGGCTATACATGACGTTTGCTATCCTTTTCACTGAATTTCCATCTAAGCTGAAGATGTTCTTTGTCTTTCAGAGTAAATTCTACTGAGAAATATCTAATTCCACCCAAAACAGGACTCATGAAAATCCTTTTTGTATGAAAGAAATTAAAAAGGGATATTTTTGTGCCTATGCAACCGAAGTGTCAATTCAGCATAAGAAAAGCACCTGTCTGTGACAGGAAAGATTCCTAGGACTGATTTTATTTTCTGTGCTCAGGAGTATCCAAAAGACTAATCATAACTATGTCTGTATGAGCTGACAGACTGCAACAATATTTGTCTCAGTTGATTACTTATCTTTTCCATGGCTCCTATTACCAGTTTTCCTGGCTCTGTCTGCCTGCCTTCCTTTCGAGAGTTTTTTTTTTCCCCTCCAAGATCTACACTCACCACTGGGGTTTTGGTTTGTTTTTTGTTTGTGGGTTTGGTTTGGGGTTTTGATTGCTGGTTTGTTTTGGCTTTTGTTTTGGTTTTTCTCCAGCAAATCCAGAGTCTGAGAGCAGACATGTCGAAACCAAAGTGACAACGGAGAGTTGAAGTCCACAGACAAATGCACTAACAAGATGTGGCTTTGAGATGTTAGCTATAACCCAACAGTTTAAGACTGATAGGAGAATTACTTTGGCAACAATCAAAACTCACCTGCCCAATTTCAAGATAAAAATTTGTTTTGTGTGTAAACTGATTTACATACTTTTGTGCTTTATATATTTTATTTTCTGCAGAGAAAGAGAAATATCCAGAGATGTTTTTTTTTTTCTAGCATTTGTTTTATTTAGTGCATGCCTTGATCTTCAAAAAGAGAGGGAAATGATACCCTGAATTCAAAAGCCATCCCAAGCATTTTCTCTCTGGTCATGTCAGCGAGGACTTGCCCCAGGTGAGAAACTGATGTTGGGTAGAAGTCAGTGTGGGCTCTGTGGGGCCTCATTTCAGCTACTGTTCACCTTGGAAAACCTGACATGAGTTTCTCTCTGCTGAATCTTTGCATTGTATCTTGCATGCATTTCAAACCATTCGTGTGTATCCTGTGTTATTTATGTGTCTACACTGGGATTGAATGAGTCATTCATAATGAAAATTGCACCAATGGGATTTCAGCTGTTTTTCTGTTTGCAAATTGCCTGTGAACAAATTGCAGAAGCCTTCAATGAATTTATTATTCAGAAGTATTGATAATTTTTCATGTGAGTAATTAATCGGATTTGCAAGCTGCTTGCAAATATTTCACTGAAGTTATTGTGCATTCCCTGCTCTGCTGGTTGGTTCTGAAAATTATATTGTACTACTTCTACTCTTTTGTTGGGTCTTTTAAGTATGATAGACTCAACATCAGCTAACTTGAAAAGTATGCATCTAGCCATGAAAATAAATTCCTAATTAAGTACTTGAACATCAAAAGTGAAATCCACAGCTCAGAACTGGGATTCTCTTTCCATTTCAGAGCATACTGCAGTATTTGAGCTTAATACTGTGTTTCTGCTAATCTTCACATTGCTGTGTTTCCACACTGTCACAGAGAGAAGCTCCTAGAATTACGGGGCTGTTGCCAAGGCAAAGTCATCTTAAGGTTCAAACGCGTATTTGCTATTGCTGTCCTGTGCTAACTCTCCCCTTTGGTTTCAACACTTAAGCAAGTATGTGGTGAATATGCAATTCATATCATTAAACTGATTTTCTTCTTCCTGGATGGTTAACGAATATGTTAAACAGACCCAATTTCTTTTTCTTAGAATTTTTAGAATCCGTTTCATTTCTCACAGCTAAATCAATTTGGTTTTTCTTCAACTAGCTTCATTGTTGAATGTTTGCTAAAAATCAGGGAATTTTATCTGTCACATATCCTAAAATCGGTGATTTTAACAATTTAATTACAAAATTCATCATGTTGTTTACAGTTATTTGGTCTTCACAAAAGCTAAACTTTTCACAAAATATCTTCATAACACTCAAGCAAAAGTAACAGCTAAAATAATAAGAACTTAAAGAGTTATTCTAGACAAAATGAAGAAGAGATCACACCTCTGAAAAAAAGATACAGCTGCTCTGTCCTCTGACAAAAAGTGACGTTCTTTTTCCTTCCCCAACAAACACCAGCCTGCTGCTCATGGTCACAGAGAGGTGCAAGCTGTGGCACCTTGGAGCTGCCTTTCTGCTCTTCCAGCCTAATTTTCTCCAGGTTTCCTCAAAGACAGAGATTCAACACCACGTCACCACCACTAAGTTTCACCCAAGCACAGTGTATCTCGGGCAGAAGTAGCCTAGTTATTTTCAAACCTTGATATTTTAGTTTAGGAACTGTCAGTAATTAATTCATTTGTGCATTTCCCAGATATTTTTGAACTCTGTTAAAGTCACACCATCTGTTTTATTGAAAGCATTCTTCATCTGTCCCACGGGACCTGCTTACACCTCAGCATCCGCAGTATTACAGACACCACCACCAACATCCCTCCAACAGCTTCTCTGGATTTCAGACATCACTGACCGACCCTGCATTTTGGAAGTAGAAGATCAATCCTCAGAAGACAACACCATGGTTTTCTCCTGCGGTACCTTAGTTGTGGGGAAAGTTTGAACAAGCAGGATCCTGAACTGTCAGAGCAGGTGTATGCCAGACTATTTTTTATGACAAAACCAAATTAATTTATCTGAAAGAGCTAGAGCAGGAACATAAGGGGACCAAAATTATGCCTAACTCAGAATTAGTCCCACTGATAATTTTTGCAATTCAGAGGAGATATAAGAGAGGAGAAAGACCATTTTTCCTTCCACATAAATACTTTTAAAGTCACTGATGTCTGGAAGCATTTCTTGCATATGATTGTAGGCAGTCTGGGGAGCCCATAAAAATAGAAGCTAGTCATGAATAATTTTCTAAATTGTACAGGGACAATGAAGATGGAGAACTAGATTTAATAAGCACTACACCGAGGCTTCTTCATAGAAGAATACCTCTATTTTATAACTGAAAGCATCTCATACAAGCAAAAATAATGTAATCCAGTTTCCCACACGTTTGTATTCCTCATTGTTACACAACCCCACAATGTCAGACTCCACGCTCTCCCCCAGCACCCCATTTCTCTCTCCCCAGCTCACATGCCTCCCCCCAACACCCTTTCTACCCATTTAACATCCTCCAATTTCACCAAGAGCTCCCATTTGCTATCAGGGTGAGGGCAAAGCTGGCTCAGGGCTGTGCAAGAGCTGTCGCCGCACACAGGCACACCCAGACCCAGCCACAGCCTCACTGGGGGGAGCAGTCCTTTCAAACTCTGCCACCAAATTGCCAAAACTAGGGGGAACTTACCTGCCTTTGAGACTCTTCCCTCTGTGTCAAAAAAGGATGAGTGTTCCACAGTTAGGAATGACAGAGTTGGTGATCAAGTAAGCCTTATCGTCTTTCGAAACTCTATAAAAAAAAGATAAAAACTAGATATTAGCACAGAAAAAATGACTAGATTTTGCAGTTCATTGACCCAAATTTCAAGTTGCACTGCTGAACAGTGCAAACACTAGAAGCACAGGGAAGTGACAATAATTTCAGAGCAGAAAGACAAAAAAAACAAAACAACATTGAGTTGGCCAAAATCAGAATAGCTATATTGTGGCTGAAGTTATCCAACAGCTTCATAGGCAGCAGCTTATCAGAATGTGGAAACAGACAAATACATAAACTCACGCCTTTCTTATGTGTGCCAGTGCCACAGGAAGCTAGGCTTGAGTGAAACCTAGTTGCACTCAGAAGTGGAACATGAGAAGAGCTTACCAAAGGGGACATGGAAAGAAGGGGCAAATTGTTGCCCCATTAGTTGATATAGAAAGATATTTCCAGCATATTTCTTGTCTTTGGAGAGAACATAAGACAGGATGACTAGATGCTGGAACTCAGACTGGAAATAAACCATGGGATTTAAACCACTTGAGCAATTATAGAAAAAAATATTTCCAAGAGATATAATAGGTTCTCCACCTTCTGAAATATTTAAATAAAGGGTGGATTACTTTCAGGGATGTAATCTCTTATCCAGGAATGAGGTTGGGTGATCTGGTGCAACAGTCAGTGCTTGACATTATGTGCTCCATGAAGCTGGGATGATCACAGCCTGGCCTTCAGAACTTGGAATTTATTCCTCTAAAAATCTGTTGATACACACACGAAAAAAATTTATTTTGTACCTTCTTGAACAAAAGAACAATAACTGTCATGAGATGTACTTTTTTTGTTTGAGGAGTCAGACAGGTAAAGGCAAAGTCAAAGATCATGGCATGGAAAACCAAAGTTATCTGAGGCTCAGTTCTAATGGAGAATTACCCTAAAAGAAACACAGAAGGATGCACAGCTTCCCTGGAAAACAGCTGAAATTGTTGAACGAGATGAGCAGGGACACAACAGAAAACACACAAAAGGAATCCATATTCTGAACCTTTATCTTTTGTATATACACACATGAGGAAAGCCAAACAGAAACTTCAATAAAGGGTAATTTCAACTAAAGCTTTATGAAAAAATGTCTTTTTTTTAAATGCAAATTTTGGGGTTTTTTTGTTGTTTTTTGTCACCCTTAAATAGAAACTGTAAGTATTTGTCTAAAAATAGTCCAAAATTTGCATTTCTGTTGTCTTTTGTTTTGAGGTTGTTGTCCACATATTTACCTTTCTTTTCTGAAGTTATTTAAAACATGGGACCGTGGGGAGTGGGGAAATACAGGTTTTTAAATGTCATTTATCCAAAAGAAATCAATTCAAGCGAGAATTAAATGCTGAAGGCGTTATGTTCTCCCCAAAAGCAGCAAGAGGGGCGAGTTCACAGGGCTGTGTCCACCCTTCTGCTGCGACATCCAGACTGATGAAACCAGCTCTCTGCAGAGCTCAGGATCACTGGGAGGAAAACGCACAGGGCACCAGGCTGCCAAAGCACAGCGTGGAAATACAAGCAGTCTGAATGTAGTAGATTGGTTTGGGCCCCAGTAGATGCCAGCAATTCACTTCTAACGAGGGCCTGGGACCCTCTGCTCCTGCCTCCCCAAGCGAAGGTATCGTATTAGGACACACTGAAGTAGGGTTCTGCGAGAACAGAGGCGTGAATTTGAATTTCCCCTCTGGATCTGGATCAATATCTGCCCTTTCGAGGTCACACACATGGACCTAATGCCTGGTCATTCAGGTCAGGAAATCAAAGCCATCACCACGTTGCTTCTTGCTGACTCCTGGGAGCGGTGATGTCCCGATGTCACCCTGATGAGCCAGGAGAGGCCTTTGACTTGACCACCACTTCCAGGGTGATCCCCTTTCCTAAATAGATTCTCTTTTCTCCTGATTGTATATTAATTGGATCTAAAACCCTTACATAAAATGATAATCAAAAATCAAACATACTACACACTACAAATAGTACAGTATTAGAAGATGGAATATAAGCACAAAGAAAAAATTCATTTGCACTTATGAAGATATCCATCACTAGGCTAGTTGTTTACTTTGTATGAAGGAAAATAACATTTGTCCACTTAATTCCTGTGGTAACAATATAGCAAAAAAAAATGCTACTTAATGACATTTTTAAATCACTTAAGCCACCATTTTATTACTACCTAACAATTCAATATTAGATTGCTTAGGGAGCATTATTCCAATTTATTCTCTGAATGCTGAATACCATTTTTAAAAGCTTTTATTTCCCTATTGGTATTCATATTCTTATGTGTTGATTTTCTTCTGTGTTGATTTTTCTCTAACAGAAAATTAATAAAGGATTATTCCCTTTCAATTATAGTCTATATGGTAATATGAAAATTGAAGGCTTGGCACAGCTAAAAAGCCCGCAGTAAAAGAAAGCCAAGTGTTGCAATTGTGGGAGTAGATAATACACAAATCTTTAGATGAAAAGGAAGAATCTTATTTAATTTGGACTGGTTAATAACTACATGTCCTAATGCATTCTCAAGACAAATTCCCACTAAAGATCAGCACCAATATTAGGTTAGACAGCAACATAATGAACACTAGAAAAAATAAACAGCTTACAAGCCTGGGTAACAGTTTTGTACATAAAAATTTCTGTATGTGTCTATGGCTGCATATTACTCCTGTTTCACTAGGAGTGTGTTAACTGACTCTTTCAATTGTAGATAAAACTGAATTATTGGATAGTTATTCCATTGTGAGAATCAAGAAACAGAAAGTTTACATCGAGTAATAATATGCTAAAGAACAGCCATCTGAACAACTGTTAAGGCTTGTCCCATCAGCAGAGAAACATGTCACTCTTCTTCCCACCTCAGATAAAAACATTCCTTAAAAAAATACCATTGTTCATACATGGTAAATGGCATGAAAAAACCTGAAGGGCATAGGCAGTGAAGACACATCTGAAAGACACAGGAATGAAAACTGGGTACAGCACCCAGCCATGTGAGCAGGGTTTATGGCTCTGCCCTGCAACTCCGACAGAATTCGGGCACCAGGGTTTGGCCAGGCTAACAGTTCCACCCTGGGAAGGGGAGTGGAGTTCTGCAGCACGGCAGACAAATGACTACTTGCACTGGGAGAAAAAGGTATCATTATTCTAGGAAGCACAGAAAAAGCAACTATCAATTAAAATACATATTTATTTATTTATTTATATGAACGTTAAGACAGCAACTGCTTTAGTGTCGTTAAAATGATTCAACTATTCATTGTTTCAGAAAAACCGTCACACAAGTTGAGCTGTCCTATCACATGCCAAATAAGAACACAAGCTTGTATTAAAATTTTATATCTTGATAAATTTGTTAGTTTTGATTTCCACATATTAATCCCCTAGAGATTAGAAGGGATAGATCCCACTCCTACTGATTTCAGAGGCAAAACCCACTGAAGTAAAGACAATGATTAAATTATGTAAAGTATTTATTTACATGAACTGGATGAAATTAATAGCCAAATTATATTTCTTTAGAATATCTGGTTGTTACATAAAAATTGTTTCTTACCTCACTTCATATGTATGGGTCAATATTTTAACTTCAAGATTTCAATCTTAAAAGCTAACTATTACTTCATATTACATAGATTTTTTTTTTACTATAGCAGAATTCCAGTAATTAACTTTGTATAAATTACCAGTGTGCATATTAATACTCATATACCTCTACAGAAAGAATGATCTTTAAATCTCACAGCAGGGATGGTTAAAATGATTCATTAATGTTCTGCACAGGTTTCTTTTCTAATTCATTAAGAAAATATTAGTATAATCATGTAAAATTAATTTTCCTAAAGAGGTTGATATAAGCAAGAGATTAAGGGGACTGGTGCTAATATAAGAAACATGGCTTGGACCATGCTTTCGGTCTCCAGAGGTTGACTATCATACTTGAGGTATTACGTGCCACTGCACTATGATAATGAAGAAGAAACCAGAGATAGATGGAGCCAGTTGAGCTGAGGATTTCATTTTCACATTAAACAAAAAAAAAAAAAGAAGGTCTCATGCATCCTGTTTCCCTATCTTGTGAGGAGACAGAGGAAAATAACATATTACTCAACATGAGCAGGAGGCTGAAAGAAAATAATAAAATGAAGTGATAGGCTACAAATGAGAAAAGTGTCCAGAGAATGGAATACCTAATGATAATACAAGGTGAAGAGAAAGTTCAGCAAAGAGAAGGAAAAAATAATCCAAATAGAAAGGACTAGAGAGTGAAAGTTAAATAGCCTCTCCAAAAAAAGTTTCAAGCAAAAAGAAAAAGCACTCTCAATAACAACTGGCAGCGAGAGAGTAATAGCCCTCATTCACAGAATCACATAATAAAGCATTTAAGGTAGGAAGACATTCAGATATCCTGTGCTATAGCCCAAAGTGCCTCTTGACAAATCTAACTCTGGTGCACCCAGAACTTTAAAAAAAAAGTGAATTGTGGAGCCTGTGCTGAGTGAGAATAACGTCACCAAAACCAACCCAGATGTAACATGGCATCATGAGCCACGTCGAGGCTTTCTGTCAACACCACATTACATCTACTACACTGTCCATTTTCCTCATGGGGACTATTCTGTCAAGTCAGCTTTTAGCTCCGTAACAAAACCAACTTCAGTAACACTCGAATGTGCTCCAGAGACAATTGGTCATCTCCTAAAAAAGGCAGTGAAAAGGATTTTAATCTTCTTTGCAAGGACCATATCAAAGAGGTGGTTTGTAACCAAAGGATATTCAAGGAGCCCATTATAAAGACATATGATGCTCTCCCCCTCGAGCTCTGTTCTCCCCATCTGATCTGTGTGGAATAGGCCCTGGGGGGCCTCAGGGCAGCTCCTCACAGCATGGGAAGTCTTGCACAAAGTGACATTTGAAGTTGAATATTACATTGTCATTAATGACTTTTTGGCACTTGAGCCTGAGCTACGCCACCTTCATTCTCACTAACTCCTCACGCACAAGGTTTCCTCCTAAGAGGTTTGGGCCTTCAGAAGGTAGGGGAGATGATAACTCAAAGATGTAGGGGGAGTTCAGGCCAAACAAATCTAAACCTCTAAAAGCACATGCACATTTGGGTCCCCTTCCTCTCCAAAATCCAGCATTTAGTCTTTGGTTTCCATCAGCGAGCAATTGTTTGTCTGAAAGAGACAAGGCTGTGCAGAACTGCACGTGGGGATGGACCCGCTCCACAACTCAGCCTCAGTGCTCCCACCTCACTGCTCAGAGTCAGAGCTACCAAAACTCCCAGAAACACACGCGCATCTTCACCAGCAAAGCAAAACGTGGGCGTTGTGTAGCACCAAGTGCTGTAGAAAGAAATACTCACAGGGGAAAATCTGGGTCCTTCACAGACCCAACTGGCCTTCATGACTTGAACAGATGAGTTTGTTCACCCACTACAACTGTTACCCGGCTTACAGCTATGCCAACTTCCTTACCCCTTTTCACTAAAGGACAATATTCAATACTAAACTAGTGGAAATAGATACAAAGCAATGATGTTCATAGTTATCTTCAATAGATAGCACATACATAGCACTTGGATCCCTGAACCAAAAAAAAGTCCACATGGACTTAATTCTTTAGCTTTGACTTCCTGAAAATTAATATTTTCTAGTGCTGTATTGTATCAGTGATGCAATAGTTAAACTTTGGTACAACTTCCCAGTGCATTCCATTATTTATTATCACTGAAATTATTATTCTATGGCAGATATAGTCCAACCTTTCACAAGTTATGTGCACGTAAGTTCCCGTGATTTATGAGAGACATCAATTAATTTTTGTATGTGCTTGTATTATTCAATCTATTGATGTGAAAGGGTCGTATCTCACTTTAAGCAGCAAATCTATACATATAGACAAGGAATGTAGTAGATTAAGGACCCACAACGTGGTGGAAGGCAGAGGGAAGGACACTGTTGGATGAAGGTAAAATAGAGAGAAGAGAAAGACAAGGAATGGCAGATGCAATTTATCCCTGCTCCACATTGATGTAACTTTTTTAATATTTTAAACTTTTTTGTTCCCTTCTAAATTTACTTTAAGTAAAAAATTATTCTTAAATTTTAGATTTTATCCTTTATTTATTGAAATGACAACATAACATCTCCCCGCCTCATGCCCAGTTTCAACCTTTAGTTTTTTCCTTAAAAAGTATTAATTTAAAACAAATATTTGTAGTTATCGAAGTTATCAAAGGGCTCTAAGTATTTCTCAGAAAAGTTTACATGCTATTTTACTGAATTGTTTTTTCTTTCTCCTATAACCTCAATATTCTGGTTATATCCACTACTAAGTGAGGTCAAACTCAGCTATTTTAGTTTTCTACTTTCCAGAATTTTCTGTCATTTTATGTAAAGAAAACTACCTTTGACACGGAAAACCAAAAAATTTGATTGCTTCTCCCAATTCATTTTTTCCCCAATTTATCTTAATTACAAAATCTTCTTAAAACCTCATAACATTAATTCTCTTCTAAACATTCTTTCATCCAAATAAAAGCCATTTACAGTAAAGCTACAGTTCTGAAGGTTTTAGATTTATACAGATCATATTCCTTATATGTTTGAACTAAACATCCTCATTCTTCTATGGACAGTTTCTGAATGAGGAGAGGGAATACACCCAAAATATACTCAAGGGCACCCTTCCATCTTTTTTCCACATAGTATTTTCCTTGTAATGTTTTTTCTTGCAGCTTCGCCTGCTTTCCCACCAGAAAACCACTTAACAGAAAAATCTATGTAGATTACTTTTGCTTATTAATAAAATCAGAAAATGTTAGGAAGACCTGTACATACCTCTTTTAAACACTATTTTATGGAAGTAATTTTTTTTTAAAGAACATTAGCTTTCCTCCATTTTTATTAGCATCCTATTGCTATTCATCTCTTCGTTATAAAACTCAGGCTTTTAGCTTCATCTAATAACAATGTGAGCAGGATTTCCATCCGAATTCATGATTCATTAACTGTTGTTATATAGAGATTTGTTTTAAATTGCTCTTGAAGAACTAGACATCTTAAAAGGAAGGAAAACAAAACCCACCCCAAACCAAGTCCCACATCACATACAGAAAGGAGGCATTTTCAAGCAGTCTTAAAGAATGAAGATTAGACTCCATTTCTGTGCTGGCAAGTGGGCCAGACAGCCACAGAGGTAATTTAAGCAGATCTAAACTTCGGTCTCATCTCTTTAAAGCCTTCTCAACACGTTAATTATCCCATTCTATGAACAAAATTGAAGCAAGTCAGAGTAAGGCTGTATCTTAAGGACAGGTTACATATCGATAGCCTCGCATCACAAGGCATCACCACACCAGCAAGTATTCACAAAAAAAAAAAAAAAATCAAGCCTTTCATATATGTAGACATACCTATATACACATAGGGAAGAACATGAGTAATTAAGGGGCTAGCTTTATAGAGAGGTGTTTAATATTGTGTCAATATTCTGTAGTTATGTGACTACTGTAGTCTATACATACAAAAGGGCACCCAGCTATCTAAATATGCATAAAGATACCATTTCAAAGCTTACATACCACATTCCTTGACCACTGCCAAGAGTGCTAGCAATGGCAAGTAGTTGTAGTGAAATGCAAAGGATTAGGACCTCAGTAGTAGCATTCAGAGCTACTTCATGCTCCTAACACTGTACAGAGCTCCAGGTGGTTTAGCATGCTTCACCCAGCATCAGAGAGTTATTGTGTCCTTATTCCACGTGTTTTGAGAATGAAGACTTTTAGTGATTCTGGGTTTTGATTTGTTTGTTTTTGCAAAGGCAGCACAAGGTGAAGATGCTTGAGTTTTATTAACACCACCAACCCCACGGCATTCATCAAAGCGTTCATGGCTGGTTACTGTGTCTTTGCTGCATCTTGCTGAGCTCTGCAGAAGTCCCAGATGCCAAGGACAGGTGACCCCTGTGTTGCTGGTCTCTTAATATTTTGGTTTATCTTAGCTCTGAAGTTGTAAGTGACCACAGTGTCATGAAAACAAGAGTACTGGAAAAACTCAAATAACCCAGTCATATAGCGTTTTCTACAGATCTTCTGTCTAGACTGATTATTTTCCGCATTTATCAGCACCAGTGTTTGAAAAATTGTGTTCTCGCCCATTCATCAGCACTTCTGTGACAACCTCTTAGCCAATTCTCACTTTGATCATCCTATTAAGAAATGGCAAACCTGATTTCCATTTTTTATGTCAGGTAAATCTATTTCCTTAAGAGTAGGAACCATCCGTCTTTTCTAACTTGTTGTCTAGGGTCAATGATTTTTGTTCATTAAGCCTTTTATGAAATCGCAGTTCAGCGTCTCCTTGCTCTTCTTGGAGGTTCTCTCTTTGCTACACTATTTTCTCCCTACTTCTCTACTGTTTGCCATGGGGTTTGTGCATTTGGGGTTTTTTTAGTAACATGTTTCATCCCACATTTTGTATCTGAACCAAGCTAATAACAGCTGCAGACACAGCCTCTCGACATAGCTGAAAATGTATTGTACTGAAAAGTTAATAACTAAAATCATACTGGGAAGGACTCCACCTAACTATCTAACATTTAATAAACCAGACCACCAAGGGCATGCAAACCCCTCCTGTTTCAGACTGCATTCATTCAGTCATTCCTCTCCAACATCAAATACCGTCTATATCAACCACCGCCACGCTTCATTCATGCCACCTCTTTCAGCTGTTACAAAATGCAATAAGGAACATAAAACCAAGATGTTTTGAAATTGTTATCCTCTACAAGACCAGGATACTGGGGACAGACTGACTTCTGCTCAGTTTGTTGTAACACATTCCAGCAGTGCCTGTGTAGGAAGTTAGCTGGCATCACCTAGGAAATTCCTGACTTGCATCCTGCTACTGTGAAACACAACCCCCAGTATCCACTGGGAATAACATCTGCATGTATAAGCCTCTAGTGCTGATTGCAGAGAACTGTTTTGCTTATAACGAAGCATTTTGTCTTAATAAATTGTAGAAAATGCGAGTTTTTCATGCAGAAGAATCCAAGAAAATGAGATAAACAAATTACCAAAAGGTAATAATTTACCACCAAAAAGGTAAATGTCTGTCAATGAGCCAGACATTAATTCAAGAGAAAACATGAAGTGCAAATTACAGGCTGGTTTTCAGCCCACAGAGAATCTTGCTTTAAAAGCTGGAGGTGAGAATTAAGCATGCAGAAGAAAATAAGTAGTGAAAACCTGGTAAATACAACTTAGTGCACACATCTTCAGCTTCATGAAGATGGCAAGCTTCCCTCAAAGCAGATTCTGGAGACTGGGGAAGTCTCAAAGATACCGTGATGCACAAATGGATCGCACCAAATTCATCAAATCCATAACAGAATCCATGATCCAGGAAAGTACTTTCTTGGTTCAGTATTCCTTGAAAATGACGCTAATGACAAAGGTTTCTCAACATACAGAAAAGGAGCAATTTGTTTATATGTCATTGCAGACAACCCAATTAAAGCACCTATTTGATGTTCAGTGACAGGCAAAAAGCTAAAGATGTGAAGCTCTATTAAAAATTAATTAACATAGCGTTAAAACAGAATTTTTACTTAGATTTCAGGTGCACTCTGATATTGAACTAGTGTCTGATTTTGGTTATCATGTTTCTGGAAACAGAGCACGAGAGAAGTTTCACCAGCTTAAAAGGTTAAAAGAAAAACCAAAAACAATAAAAGCAACTAGAAAAAAATACTAGAAATGAGAAACAAGCAGACAAATACTAGGCACAAATATATAGGCAGGATGCATTTTTTTCCTCTCCCTTGCCAAATAGAGCAATACATCTAAAAATAATGAATTTTTAAAAGTGGATCATTATATTGTGACTGTGATAAAAGAATGACCCAAAGAATTTTCAAAAATTTGAGTTGATATTTATAAGAATATTAAGTACGTTATCCACAGTTACATGAGCTTGGGCAGAGACATTAACCACCACATATCTAAAAATGAGCAACAGCGTAAATTAGTAGTTAGGCAGGCATGTTATTAGTGTTATTTGAACCTATCATTACAGGAGCTGTAAAGTGTAAACCTGGGAGTAGGCACATCTCATCATATGGGCATAATTGCCACTTCATCTGACACACCCACACCATGCAGGCAGAGATTTATTTGTTCTTCTTCCAATATTCATCACCTCCCAGGACAAGGTAACAACATATCTTGCCATTTCTACTGCATGCTATAATAGTTGACATTTAATAGTGGCAATGTACAGTGTTATCTCACCTTCCAGCCTGGAGATCTTTGGGATATTCTGTATGAGGTCCTGCACACACCCCCATGCATCCCAAAGCTGCTTGGATAGCACATTCCTGCAGCTCACTGGAGCACCAACAAGCACCCAACTTCATCCCTCAAAAATACGATCTTCATAAATTCTTAGGATTTATTTTTTTTTTAAATTAAAGCAAAATATCCTGCAGTAAAACCCTTTCCCTCTTTGGAATTTCCAGATAGGTTTTCATTCTAAACCACTTTGCATCTCAAAGGCAATGAGCATCCAAGCTCCTGAGCAGACTCAGGATCCCCTGCCTGCAAACTTACCCACTGCAGTTCTTCCCTTTCCTCCTTTTCACTCAACATTGGAAATTCATGCTGCTGTCAATTCAGGTTGGTGGGCTTGGCTTTGGGTTACTTTGTGTTAACCATGTGGCAAGACAATTAACTGAGGACAAAAATAAGTGAGCAGCTAACTTGATCTCATCTAGTGAATTGGATTGCAAATGCCACTGGAAGAATTTTGATCCTGGAAAGCTGCAGGTCCCTCATAAAAGGCCAGATGAGATGTGTACGCTTGCACTCCTAATTCTTTTATTTGCAGCCATCACCTTGAACGGGTAAATCTGAACTTGCAGAGGGGCAGGTGGCTGTGCAGCTGTAGATGTCACTATGAACTAGGTACAATTAGGCTAGATTGAGTGATGACCCAGCAGGAAACAGGTGAGAGATTTTAAAGGTGATCGTGGGCATTTTTAACAACCTGAATTGCATTTAGGTTAAATCCTTATGCAAATTTGGGCCACTTAGCAGCTTCAATAGAATAATTTTAAACCTATTTAAAACAATCTCAGAACATAAAATTACCCCATTGTTTGTTTCCATGAAGGGTAAGATAGTATTATGGTTTATAGCAAACCATTATGGATAACAGGACACAATGGCACTGGGCATTGTCATTACTGTGACACCACATTTTCAGGGCAGCTGCTCACAGCAGCACGTATCAGTTTACCAGAGACAACAGGACAGTGGCAATTTCTTTTAGATATTTTTCCTTCCTGTTTGCTAGCCTCACAATTTGTTATCAAGACACTTTTCAGCTGTTTACTTCTCAGCAGCTCATTCTTACAATAGATGACATTACAAATAATTCAACGTCCCGTTGCATTATTACATCGGTGCGCAATAGAGAAGCGACACATGGCACAGCGCAGGGTTATTAAATCACAGTGCTGCCTCCACAGCTGCCACAGACATCCAAACAAACATCACTTATTTCCCCCCCCTTTGCTCTCCCTCCTCTTTCTACCTCACTTTGTTCTGCATTGCCTTTCTAACAAAGATAAACAATGAAATAAATAACTCCAGGAGAATGTGTGTTATTTCTTATTGGCTACATTAATCTAAAGTGAAACTAATGGCAAAACCCTCACTGACTTCAAAGGTGCCAAGATGATTCCATTTTTCTCTGAGATGTGCTCAACCAACTAGAGTTTCAAGTGTCCTCAAACATCTCACAATGAGTTTGCATCCTTACAATAGCAACCAGTCACTAAATCCTGTCCTCAGAGCTGCACTTAGTGCAAATATAAAGAAATTCCAGGCTCTAGCCCCCAGCTGGGAAAAAAAAAAATATGGTTTTCTAGAAAACAGAGAGAGATATTATCAACTAGATCAACTAGTCTTAAACGCTGGTGCAGGTTTTTGTGGGATATGCTTATGTGACACAGAGACACCCAGGACAGCTCCAATAGTAGAGTTTGAGAACCAGAAACAATATAGTAGCATGAGCCCTCACATGCACTAATTAGCCTTCCTGAAAGTGGGATATATTAATTTGAGCTGAGGACTGTGAACTGGATCAGTCACAGCATTTCTATTTGCTAATGTTGACAGTTGTTGATGAGAAAACTTGTTTTCATCTGACATTTGCTGCTTTGGAAAAAAAATTCTAGTTTTAGTTGGGTTCCTATAGACAGCTCTCTCCATTACCAAACCCTGCAGTTTGTTAGCCTTTCTGCCTTTAATCTCTTAAGAAACTGGAGAAAGAGGTTGTTAATCCATGCCTACATGTACCCACAGACCATGTTCAGGCAGACCGATGGGAGAACAGGCAGTGGAAGGAAGCTTGTTCGGGTTTTTTTCTGTTTTGGGCTCGTTGAGGTTTGTCGTCACCAGCCCTTTAAAGATTACTGCTTACACAAAAGAGTGACCTTCAGTTTCCAGTCCGAAAACATATCACAAAACGAAACCCTCTGAAGAAAGGAGACTGAATAAATGCACTGCAGGCACTAGGTCACAAAAACTTGACCAATTCTGACATACAGGGATTTTTTTTTTTTCCTCTTCCTAATCCTTTTCACCAGCAGGAACTTTGGGGCTAAAGGGATTAAATTCAATACTTTTGTAAAGGTCAAAAAAGACTATTTCTAAAATCTGTTCAGCTTTCTTCTTTGCTTCTTTTGAATGGTGCACAAGAGAGAGCAACTGTATGGGCTCAAGCTTCCATTTCACATATTTTTGACATTTTGCTCCTCTGGTGGTGGAAGGAGGGGCAGCCAGTTAACTTCCTTGGAGCTCACAAAGGAAGAGATGTCAACAGAGCTTAGACCATTTCTATAGAGCTGACATCAGTCTTCAGAATGCCCAGGGGGAAGCCATATGGACCATTTTGTCATATAATTTTTTTTTATTTTCTTTTTTAGATCCTTCAGTGTTCCCTGATGGACCCAGGGTTCATAATCCTATGTTTCAGTTTATTTGATAAATCTCTCAGTGCTACTACAGATTATTTTAAAAGCTCCCTTAAAATATTAAGTAACATCTTGGGTCTGCACAAGGAAATAAAATTTATCACCTAATCATAGCACCATTGAATCACAGAAATTAGAGATGGAAAGGAACATCCTCTCTATCCCCATGCCAGTGAAGGATTGCCCTCTAGAGTACACTTTCTACTTCTTTTCCACATCTAATATTTAACTGTCTTAAGTGATGGGTCTTTCACCGCTTCTTATTCTTCTCCTCTGCATTCTGAATTCAGTGTCATGAAGTTTTATCATGGCATCCAGCTCACATTTTATTTTTCTTAATTTCAGACCATTATTCTCAGCTATACCTCTCTATTCGTCTCCATAGTAATTCTTCACCATCATTGGTCTTTCCTGAGCAAGTATTTGAAGATAGTTATCACGTTCTCTGCTCTATTTAAACTGGATATGCAAATATATCACACTCCTAATAGTGTCTTATAAATCAGATCCTTCTAGTCACTTAATCTTTCTAGTAGCTCTTCTATAACTCACCCCCAGACCGTGCATATCCCTGAGGATGGCAAAGGCCTGTTTCGCCTTCAGGCTATGCTCAGCCTAAAGCCACCAAAGCAAGCCCTGGTGTTATCCTGCCAGTCTCCAAGACAAATGGGACCTTTGTTGTTGTTGTCGCTATTCTCTGAGCCCTGTGTTTTAGCTTGTGACAGGAGAAAGTGGGATGGAGAGACTGCAGACAATGCTATGAAATAGTGGCAAAGATCAGGGGAGAGAAGAAAGGATTTTGGTGGTCTAAAAAGCAGCAGCGCATAAGAGAGAAGATGGCAAGAAGAGGAGGATAATCCTTTATCAACATATTTGGGTTTTTCCATAGATAGGGTATGGGAGAAGCAACAGAAGATTTAAAATATTGGTTTTAGTAGTTATTACTATAACAAGCAGGACCAAATTTTCAATGGCATAGCAGAAAAATAGTTGAAAGGTGAAATAGTAGTAGAAGGTGGCAGAAAAGCAGGAGGCATGGACACCAGAGGCCCCTTGTTGGCTAAAAAGTGAAGATCCCCCCTGAATCATGGTAACCTTTTGGCTTTCAGAGCACTGAGGAATACTACTGGGGGTTCATTAAATGTGGTCAAATACCTTTCTGAAAGTAATTATTTTTTTAAAATGTATTTTACAAACACTTGTACTGCTGTGCTCTACTTAAAAGAATTTGGCACTTGTTTGGTAGAAAAAATAACCTGTTGGCTTTGAGTAAGCTGCAAATTAATATGCCTTCCTTTCACGAAAGACTGATTTTCTGGCAAACCCAGCCATCAATCTGGTCATAGGTAAATATGCTTTTTAGTGGATGAAATGTTAACATCTATATTAGAAATAAATTTACATCTGTTAGTACCAGTGCACTCTCTCAATTATTTTTTTCCTTTTTTAAAAAAAAATAATTTTTATTATTATCATCTGGATTGACTGTTTTATGGAGTGGGAAAAAGTGCATTTAAACTGACTTAAAACATTCATATACATAAACAGATTTTAATCTAAAAAAGTAATCTCGTATACAAAAGATCACAGGAGCTGAAAATGGAGAAGCAGGGGGTTGCACAATCAGCAAGACTACTAGAGTAAGAAAAATAACAACCTTAATTGAAAGAGAAAGAAGAGAAATCAACTCAATGCACCAAGGCAGAAAAGTCACCAGCCTCAGGAAATGGTTTTTCTTTTTCCCCTTTGGAGTGGAAAAACACAGTATTTCCACAGAACTGTGAAGCTTGGAATCAGACTCAGTTGAAATTAAGAGCAAAGGGATATTATGTTTAAAAACAAATACCAATCTTAGAAGCACTTGTTGGCTAATTTTACTAATCAACATTGATATCTCCACCTGTGCCCCATGGTGCCCTAGTTTACCCTCAGTAATACAGGTAGCACACACTCTTCCATCCTGCTTTTCAAAATAAAACCAGTGCAATGCTCTGGTTTATTTCCTGTAGAGTCAGCTCCATACTGGTCACCACACTAGACCCTTGTTCCTAAACACGCACCATAGATTCCCAGTTTTCCCAATTTCAGCTTCTTCCTCTCAACCTCACCACGCATCCCTGCCTCTTCCCCTACACCGATTCAGACATTTAGGGCTAAGTTCCAGAAAAAAAACGTGGAAAATGGTTTTGTTTAAACTCAGACTGATCCCTTTTCTCACCCAGTTTTTAAGCCAGACTGTGGGACACTACCTTCTGTCAGTGAAACAAACAGCTGAGCAGCTTAGGGCTCAGGGGGAAAAAGGAGAGAGATGAAGTTTTCCTAGTACCTGCCAGACAATTTACCACAATTTATCAAAGTCTCAGAGGTTTCCATCAGAGCCCAACACTGTATCCTGAGCAAGGAGCTGGCAAGCTGAGAAGAGGTAGGGGCAACGATGAAAGCCTTAGAAACATTCCATGAGTATCACACCATACTCCATTAAAGCTAGTAAGAACTAGGTAAATCAGTGAAACGTGTTGATCTCTGTTTTAATCCAGTTCACGTTTCATGCTCAGAAGCAGGGACGGTATTTCTTTTTCACTATATGTATTTTCAGTTTCTATTTGATACATGCAAACACTAAGCCTTGCCCGATGAGAATACGTTTCACAACTGGAGTGAGTTTCAGTAATGTCAGGTTTGACTTTTTCATTTTTTTTTAAACACACAACCAACACAGACAATTCATTCTGTAAGTATTGTTCATATCACTGTGTAAATTTGAAAATTACAAACACCACCTCAGGGTGTTAGACAGCTTTCTCCTTTATCTGTCCTGAAAAACACAACATTTTGTAAAGGTCCAGAAATATCTCACAGCTATTTAATGCTTTTGGTCCCTAAACAATAGCGATTGATTTTGTTTTAGTCTGGCAAACAAATTATCCTATAATCATTTTATCCTGCCAGTCATGCTTCCATTGAGTTGTTTTCATTTTAGGAAGAAAATGCAGTGATTGTAATGAAAAATGGAAAGGGCTGGAGGCAAACAGAAGATTTCTCTGCCACTGAAAATGCATCTACTTTAATTGTCTACAATTGCAGACAAGGCTTGGATTTTCAGCGAAAACAAAATAAATTTAGAAATAAAAGAGCACTTTCCTTTAGACTTGCCTTGCAACTATCCAGGGCTTTATTTCCTCATTTTTCCTTCTTTATGACAAAAGGACACACAGGAAACAATGATGTTTCTTTTTTTCTAAGATTTAGAATTATTTAGAAAGATCAAAAGTGGGACCTAGTCTTCTTCAGGCTAACAATCCTGAGAGGAAAAGAAAATCCCTGGTCAAGAGAAGTCTTTCTCAGGAAAGTCATCAGGATATCTCACTCTCACCCCACCTTGAAGAATACATCCCTCTCTCAAACACAGACAGGCAATGAGCTACTGAAGGTATGGGAAACGGCACGAGGAGGGTGGGAGATAAAAAGTGTGCACAATATCCAGTCCAGGTTGAGCATTCAGTCAGGAAGAAAATCTGCGAGGAAGAAAAGGATGGAGTGAGAAGAAAGGAAAAAGAGCAAGACTGAAAATAGCAAGCAGACTCTGCTTCTACATGTCACTGCTTCTCTTCAGCAAATGAACAAGATTGAAATAAAATGATAAAAATTCTCTAAATCTATGGGAAAGTGAAAAATAAAAATTAATCATGGCAAACAGAAGGCTCAGGGAAGGCAATAAAATGCACAAGGTTTTCCTGGGCGAGTTAATAGACCTAAACGTCAGCATTTGAAATCTACTTTTGGGTGACGGAATAACTGACAAGGGATGGTGAGGTGTCAAACTGTGTACATGGTGTTCTCAAAATCCTGAGCTGAAAACACTGGCATGAAAACAAATAAGATTCCCCTCTTTTTCTTCCAAAATTATTCTCAAAGTTTTCCACAACTTCATAAATAAAGCGTTCCTTCAAAAATACTTTTTAGGGAATTTAGCACTAGGGATGGAAAAATTCACCTAAACTCAGAGTTCATGGGAAAACACCCCACCAACATGAAGAAAAAGTTTATTTTGAGAGACAGCACATGGAAAAACTCCTGTGGACCAATGAGGTCAGGAGAGAAGCAGTCCCGTTGAATCCATGAGAACTGATGAACTCAAAACACCACAACTCGGCCAGACCCGGACAAGACCATCCGCAGGCACTAACATGCAACAACAGGTTGCACAACATCCAGGACAAAGTGGTGTCTGCCGTGTGCACACACTACAGGAACATACACCCAGAGTAACACCAAGGGTATCTGAGCAAACAGCCACGGAGCTGTAAACTATTGCTGCATTTAGGCTGAAGATCTAAGTCAATATGATGTGCAAATAGCTTTCTGCCTTAGTAAGTGTTATTCTATTAACTGTAGCTAATTAAAGGTCTTCTAATAATTTTGCTTTTGATCTACAGCTCCACTCCCAGCAAAACCCCCTCCTAGGGAAAAGGGAATCTCCAACACTTTAAGTCCAGCTATAGTCTTACCAGGTTTTGAAACCTTTGTGGTTCTCCAGTTTCCTGTCAGCAAATAACCCACACAGCACTTCTCTGAAAAAACAGAGGGGATATACTTGCACTCACTGCTAGTAATACATCATCTTTAAGAAGCTTCGTTCAAAAGCAGAAGTAGCCATTTACAAGGAATTATTGGATCTCAGCTCTCAAAGACCTCATAAGTTGGAAGGAAGCAAAACTTTAAGTGCAATACATCTGTCTCTAATGTCAATACAAACTCATCCCTGTGGTCAACAGCATTTGAGAGGAGTTGTAGAAAGTTCAGAAGCAAAACACTGCCTGGAAGTTCCATCAAACGTAACTGCTATGTCAAGTCAGCAGTTTTGAAATGCTCTGTTTGGGAAAGCAGCAAACAGCTAGAGTCTATAAGATTCTTTGGAGTGACTAAACCTGGCAGTGATTTAGCAGCTGCTGTGGCTTCAGCCAGCCCCTTTCAAGTAGAATCCCTGCGCTCTCCTTGTTCCCCCCAGTTAAGCACTAGACTCCAGGACAGGCTGAGCACAAACACATGCTTCCCCTGGTGAGGAATTTGTCCCACACACTACTTAGGTCCATCTTACCATCTAACTTTTTGTTACCACAGTACAGCTCATTTAAAGCAAATCAAGAACTCCTTAAGCAGCCAATGTAGACAAACCACCACGACATTCACATCGGGCTTTAAAACCCGTGGAGGGCTGTGCTGCTTCCAAGCGAGCTGCACTCGGGGAGTCCGTTGCCGATAACCCAACAGAGATGAATGACAGCAGCTGACACCAGGAGAGCACATGGTGCCTCAGACCACAAAGCTGAGGTCTGTTTAACATACGGTTTCCCCGTGGTAGGGTGGGATTAAGAAATGGGAATATCTATTTTGTTCCATTCACAGCCTGTAAGAAAGTGGCTCAAAATGTAAGAAACAAAAGAGAAGATAAATGGCTTTCAGTGCTGTCTCGCCTGGTTTGAGAGGGTCCCTTCGATATATCCAACCTACAAAGCACCATTCACATGTTCACCAAACCAAGACCAAATTTTTTTAAGTGTCCTTGAGGGTCACAGCCCTTCCTCACAAAAGAAAGGCTGCAAAGGGGAAAGCTGACTGTGCACCATCTAGATATTCTGGGTCACAGAGTCTTGTAGCTGCACGTTTTAAACTGATAAGCAGCATCTGACAGACTGGCTTTAAGTTGGCAGCACTCAACTAAACCCTGACAGGAGCAAACAGACAAGAAGTGCTGCTGCTTAATAAGGTGCTGTTAGCAGCTGGACAGCAGAAAAGTTTCAGGAAAATCTAAATAAATTACTATTAGAGTTGTGATTTTCCACTGACAATAGCTAGAGTCCTTCCCTTTGCCCTAGACCTCTCCTCTATTATCAGCTCCCACACGCTGATAAATACCCACGGACACTACAGGGGTACTGAGCATTTCATTTCAGTTTATTGGAAACAAAATGGGAACAGATCGAAGCCCACTGCTATGAAGCAGCAGCCTTCTCTGTCCTCTGAGCAGCTCAGCACATATCTTGTCAGAGCAGAGTCCAGCAAAGAAGAACCAAGGGGCCTAACAACTACATTATTCACAATTTGCCCAGGAAGGCTCTGAATACAATGCTTCTCAGCAAGTACCTTTTCTCAATGTGACAAAGGTTACTTATGTTTTGCCTTGCATGCTGCAGAAGCTATCACTGCCCTGCAGAGGCAAAATAAAGCGACCGCTCTGCACTCCCGGAACGGGCACTGCATTGCACAATGGTATCAGAGCTCAGAGAGACCCTAGGGTTTCCTGTATCCACCATCCTGGATCTGTCCTTTGATGATAAAAATGTGCGTCTCTCCAATATAGCAAGGATGCTCCTTGGGGCACCATTGTCACAGATGCAGAAGAGGATCAAAATAGTCTGTGACTTTATAGCTACACCATTGTAAAGATCTGCAGGAAAAGAAAATAATCAAGAAGAATATTAAGGGCAATGTTGTATGCCTACCTGTCTCTTCAAGAAGCATCTTCAAAGCCACCAATACCAAATTATTTGCTGGCCTGCTGCCGCAGATTGCTGTGGGTGACGTGCTGCCTGCCTTGTGATCTAAGCTGGATGAACATTCCCCACTCTCAAAGCAAAGAGCACAAAACCAGGGGGAAGGAGCTGACAAACCAGAGCACAATGTGCCCTGCTGTGGCAGTTACTGCCTCTCCCCTTGGCACCAGAGACTGACTGTCCCATCGACTGTTTTCAGGCACAGCAAGACAAGTGGGGGAAAAATTAAACAGACTCACACTGACTCAAGTGTGAAGAATAAAGTATTTTCAAGTACATCGAGTTAAAACACTGCATTTAAAATCGGTAAGACACTTTCTGTGGAACATGATTGATTTATTTTTAATTCTTAAGTGACGGAGGGATTTTGGTCATACTTTCTAGCAAACTATCACATCTTGTGTAGACATCTACAGAAGAATAAAGGAAATACCCATATTTGCCCCCAGTTCTGCCTCCAATCTAGACATTTTAGTTCCCTCACAATTTATGAAAAGATTCAGGCTTGGAAGAAAAGAAAGAAATTACAAATCCAACACTTGAAAAGATACAGTCTCAAAACTAAAGAGGCAAGAGAAGCAAGGTTCTGTGACCCATGACAGTTTTCACTGACCTAAGCTCCCATGGGTTCAGCAGAACAGAAAAAGAAAGTGGCAGCAGTACCAAACAAAAGCCATTTCTGATTATTGGTGATAATACAGGGGAATACACACTGCCAAGTCACATATTTTGCAGTGATATTCTAATAAATAGATAATAAAAAGCAGTGAAATGCAGAGGTGGGATGGAATCTTACCCCAGTTTCCTCAAAAACGACAGTAGGGAGCTTTATCATGGAAAAAACCACCAAGGACTATTCCATACAAAGACACAATATCATCTCTAGCTCAGAAACTCCCTCAACTGCATATTTCCAGAAGCTGGAAGAGTATATCAGAGCTGCAGGTTGATTTGTTCCTGCACTCTTCTCTGAAGCACCTGCTGCCGGCAGCCGCTCAGGGTGGGTGGTGGGGCCAGGCAGACCTCCCCTCTGTTCTCTTTCCAGAGTTGATGGAGGTTCAGGTTTTGAGTGATGTCCACTAGCCCTCAAAAACATCCTGTGCAGATGAAGAAAAGGATAGAGATACTACTAAAAAAAATGTATCCTTCCACAGAGAGGAGTAATGCTTTCAAAGAAAGGGATATTAACACCGAAATAACTGCCTGGGGACACCAGAGACAGCTCTAATACAGTCAGTACCTACATTAATATCAGCCTTGGTTACTCACGAGACCAACAGAAAGCAAACCTGCTCAATAAAGCTCTTATTGAGAATGCAAACGGGAACAGATTTATTGTGATCCCATGGTTGTTTTGGTCTGGCAGAAGCATGCACCACAAGTGAACTGCTATTTATTCAGCTCAGGAGGAGCTGTTTTCATAAGGATTTAAGAACTTTCAGCACATGTCTCTTAGCATAAAGAAGAATTTAGTCTGTGCAGAGCAAATAGCTAGGAAAAGCAACTTGTGCATGAAAGCTTGTCACAGCAAAGCCATGACGGACAGTAGCACTCAGCTCTCAGCTTGGCTCCTGTGCTTTCACCAAGTGCTCTCAGCAGAGCTTGATTCAGACTCCAGGAAAATCCTTCAGGTCTCTCACCACTCACTGGATAATGTCTTAAGGAGGATGAGGAAAAAGAAGATAATTCTTCACTTCAATTCCCATCCCTAAGCATCTCTTCACAAGCGTGGAGAACACGGTGCTTCAGTTCTGTAAGTGAGCAAGAGTTTCTCCAAAGCTAGAGCTGCTAAGTGATGTCTGTGAGGAAGAGAAATTTAAAAATTTCCATGAAATTTATTCTTATTTCCCACTCAAATGCACATTTTATGCTTTAAGCTGCAGGTGCTGCTGTTAGTTGGAGACTACACACATGCACCAGGGATGAAACATATTTTCCCTTCCCAATGATGTACAAACTAGGATTCAATTATAATGACACCTCCCACATGTACAAGGAGAAAACCTCCTAAACATGGTATTCTGCTTAGTAATATTTAATTTCCTAGAACTGCAAACACAGGAGACTGGAATTATTATTAGGATTTCCAGAACTTGGGCCATTAAGTATTCATAATTAACTGCTGCCCTGAGTAATTGCCCACAAGAATCACTGCTGCTGAGAGTAAAGTAGAATCCACCCTAAAGAAATAATGCAGTTGTTAACCTTAAGGTAAATAGAAGTATTAAAAAAAATACAAACATGGAAGCAAATACTTAAAATAAGTTCTCTCTCTTTTTTCACCTCCTGATCTTTTCTGACAATAAAAAAAGATATTGGTACATACAATGTGAAAGCACTTTATTGCATTCAGAAAATGCAATAGAAATAACTCATAATCCACAGAGGAGAGAAATCCTACCAGGCAAAATCCTAGGTGTTTGTAGGACAGGGCATGGTGTTGATAGACTTGCCCCCTCACACAACAGCCAGTACTGGAAACTGTGTTTTCTGCTGCTTACAAGGTATAGGAAACCTTTTATGATTGAAAAGTCCTTTCTGACGGCGGAAAACCAAAGCAACCCAGTACAGCTCTAAGCTCCTTCAGACTCGACATGATTTGGGTACCAGTCCTACACCAGTGTTCTAACCCAAGGATTTATTTAACAGCTGCTTACATTTCATTATTTCATTAACTCTCTAGGGAAGTTAGGGAAAAAAAAAAATACTGTCATCCAGCACTGGGATGGGCTAACAGGCCCCACGAATAGGAAAAAAAAAAATACGTAACAAAGAAAATCCTGTCTGATACAACTGAAGTAACATAAATCACAGCCACTGAATGGGAGAGGAGAAAGAACCTACTTCAGAAAGAAGGGGACTGATGATGGTGCCTATGTCCAGCTCACCCTAAAGCAAGCAGCAAAAGGATATTGATCCCTATGGAAGGCAGATAAAGGAGCATCGAATCACTAAGTGCTCAGAGGAAAAAAAATCCTGTTTGCACCAAATCCAGTCAATTGATGCTGAACCTCTACTGATCAGAGCAGCTGCGAAGTGCTCCAAGCAGAGGTGTAACACAGACATCCTGGCAGCCCAGCCTCTTCAATGAATCCCCACAAAAGTGTACAAGGTACAGCATACTCTTGCACAGGCATTGCAACCAGGTCCTACGGCAATGAGTACAACAGAAAACATGCAAAAATGACAGCGTCCTTGGAGGAGAGCATCATTGTTCAGTTATATAGTGTCTATAGGACACAGCACCATGGGAACTGGAAAACCAGACTGGCAAAGCTATATCAAAGCTCACAGCAACCTATTCAGGTATAGAAGTTAAGACAGACTCTTCATTGACATTATTTTTCTCTACAATAATTTTGTTGTTACTGTTTAAAATAAAAGAGCTTTCTGCTTCCAGCAGGCCAGTTGGCACAGTTCTGCTCTCCAGTCGAACCACAGCTTGTTTACTTTGTGGTACCCCAGCCATGTCTATTTTTCCTCTCTTCTCCATCTACTTGTATTTCCTCTACATGAAAAGAGCAGAATGATCCATATGGAGGTCTTAAGATAAAGCTGAGACATTGCCAAAGCACATACCATGAACCAGGAACTGAGAAGCATTTCTCCGTCCCACACATCAGATTCAGCTTATGCTGGTTACCAGCCACATGCACATAAATTGTAAAAAAAAAAAAAAAAAAAAAAAAAAACACACAGCACCACCCAGACTCAAGGTGAGCCTATTGAGTAAGCACAACTGATAACAGGGTGCTTAGGGTAGAGAACAGCAGGTTTCCATCCCAGGAAAGACCTGATGCTCTTGGAAATACTAGAGTAGAAATGATGCTGCTGAATCAATGTGGGGCAATGAAAGAACACCGTTGAATATCAATAGGCAGAGGTTTATAGCCAATTTTTAAAATGCTACACCCGAAAATGATGTGACAAGAGCTCCTTGATCAACAAGCCTTTCCATTAGTCAGTCAAATTTCTGACTAATAAATACTCCTAGATGCACACTGAACAACTCCAAACATTCCCCGAGACAAAATAAACCCAGATAAAAACTGTATGGGTCACTGTTCTGGAAAAGTCTCCACTTCATACATTTTACATAAACCTTGTGGTTTACAGCTCAGAGAATTCCACGCATCTTGAAAGCCTGAAAGGTTTTAACTGAATAATTATAACCTTAAAAGCACAGAGCCATCTCAACAGCTATCATCAAAACCTTAAAAATTCATTTATTGCTTAGCAAATCAATTGGCTAACTAGAACAGGATGCAGTTTGGTGTTTTGCTGTGTTTTGTTTTAAATCACGATTTCCTTTGACTTAGGTAGAAAGGTAGAAAAGAGAAAGCATTTATGAACTGACTCAGATTCCAGTAGATCATCACTAGGTGGCTGAATGATCTTCTGTGGGTCACAGTAACTCAGACTGAGACACTTAACCAACTTCCCCCACTTCCCAATATTTCAAAGGTAAGCTAAAAAAAATCCTCACATGCAGCCAGCAGCTCAAGAGTCAGAGTTACTCTAACACAGGTAATGGGCCACTGGGGATTCAAACAGCAAATGGAAAAAAAAGAGCAGGAGGGGGAAAAAAAATTTTTTAAACTGTAAATGCAAGAGAAATCTAAAGAAACAGATGTAGGGAGTGCAAGAAAAGCTATATAGAGGTTTTTTGCAACAGCACTTAGAGTCAAGAGGAAGATACTTCGGAAGATGATAAAATCTTAGTTCTTCCCTCCCGCAGTTAACTTCTCAGATGGTTACAGCTGGTTTTTCTTTTTATTTAGATTTATTTTTTTTTCGCACTTTGGTGAAAAAAGTTACCAAATATATATCCTTTTATCAAGAACAAATTCAAGACTTTAGCAGTAAAGCTTCACTGACAATTGAATCCTATTGTTTCTTAATGGGAACTACCCAGACCCAGTTTCTAATCCACAAATCAAACAGTATATTTGAATTTAAAATATTAAAGAACTTTTGCCATTTTCCTATATTATAAGGGAGAAAAAGATAATAACACCTCACTCTAGGCAGCTTTCCTATTTCTACCAGCTGTGTCATAGTGATTGTAAGCGAGGGTTATATCTGAAGAGTTTAAGATACTTACACAAATCCCTTCAAGGTTAGAATCATGATCTATGGGGCCAATAAAAAGGACAAACACTGGTGGCACAATGGGATTAGGTACAGGTGTGGTGTAAGCATCAGATCCAGCCACATATGGAAAAGATTTGATGCCATGAAATATAAATGGCTTCAGAGAAACTTTAATTTGAAAATAATAAGTTACAGACAGAAACAGCATTTTAAAAGTGTTGATGTAGAACATTTGTCTGCATTCACTGTATAATCAAGACAGGCACGCTGCCGAAACAACCTCGAGAATAAAAGTTGAAAGTAGTGCATCAATAAAGGAAGGAAGGAAGCAAACCTACAGCTATCTAAAGATATGAAACCCATATATTATCCCTCTGTTGCATTTACCTTTTAATTTGAGTGGAGAAGTACAGCCTCATGGTTTTTAGCAGTTTGTCCTAGACACAATTTTTATTTTCCATTATTTCCTGTTGTAACCATACTTCGTGCAAAATAGCAGACAGTAGAAAATATGTATGCCCATTTTCCTGTCCCAAATTGGATTTTTGTGCCATTTCTTCTGATAGACCAGTTTTATTTCATTCCATCATTATTTTACCTTATCTGCTCTCAGTCTTCATTTTGTTTCAAGGAGAAACTCATCCTTATGCAGGAAAGCCAGCATATGATATATCCAACATTAAAAGCTCACTGCAGCTTTATTTGGAGCGCACAGTTCACAGCACATGGATGAATTTCACTCTCAATAAACACTGAAGATTTCTGGCCAAAAAAAGGGAGAATACAGCATGCCAGTATTCAACATGTTTTCTTCAAAACAGAATCAATGCTTCATTTCTGAAGCGATTTGTGGCCATATCCTGTTCCTGGCTGTCAGTGTCTCCTGGGCTTTTTCTCAAACAGCAGAATAGCTGAGGTTATGATATTCTCCATCAGCCAGCTCCTCTAAAAGTCAAAGGTACTAGTAATGTAAATTAGGCTCTCATTGACTATTTTTTTCCTGAAAGAGGGTCTAAAAGTAGACAGCTGTATATCTCCAAACTTTTGTGTCATGTAAATCAGGATATAATCACCTATTGATTCTTTGCTCTGTCACAAGTACGGTATATCTACATTTTAGACCTAACCCAGCCCACTCAGAAACTGACTCTAAAATTAAACTCTTTAGAGAAACAAAAGTATTCTTCTTTTTAATTTTAAATAAGATTTCTACATACAGGAAAATATCTAAAATATCTGCCTCCTTAAAGTGACGTGCAATCAGGAGAGGAATCAGCAGATTATATGCTTCCCTTCAGCCTGAAAACATCTGGAGCAGGGTACTGAACATGCACATCCCAGAACATCTTATATGTGGTCATAGGTGAAAGGAAATGACTCCCCGCAGAAATAAACCCATATTTTTAAAATTCTTTCATTTCTCAAAGCATTAATAATGAAGGCAGTAATTAGAACAGGGACATACCAGGCTGTCTTAGGGAGGGGGGAAAAAATAGCATTCACTTTTAGTGTTCTCAGAACTGACTGCTCTATCCATCTCTGTCTTGTTTACCTCCTTGCTCAAAACTGTCGCGTCCATGGAGGTGTTACCCACGGCCAAACAGCAGCCAACCTCTCCAGCGAACAGAGCGAGGATCTCCATGGGGTACTGCAGCCTACCCCCTGCCCTGCACCCTTCTCCAGCTTTCCCCTAAAACACACGCATTGCCTGCTTCCCCTGTGACATCCCAAGGGCTTCTTCGGACCACTCAGGTTTACCTCACTCAAGGATTCACCTGTGATTTTCTAACTTTAAGAGGTATTTTTTTCTGAATGCACAGCAGGATTTCCAAGCCTTTTTCTGCTCAAAAAGAGGCAAGACCTCTAACCGTGATATACGAGCTGCAAACACAGTCTACTCTGACGAGCTTGTACTAAACTTCAGGCTTATTTAATAACTCCTAAGTCAGTTGCATTCAACCACAAATACATCTTTCTAAGGGCTTTTTGTTTCATTTACAGGTTTTTTTTTTCCTTTTCTACTTTCTCACTATTTTAGTTTGACATGTAGCTTGACTTCTTTTGTTATTCCCTCCGACCAGAAGGGGCATCTACAGACTTGCAAACTGAAAATGAATTTTCTTAGGCTCAACAGGAAAAAGGCACCGTGGGATTCATCATGGTTTTGTATCAGAGAGACTAATTGACAGCCGACTAAAGGCATTACATGGTTCCGATTTCACAACTCCCACCATAGCTCTGCAGCTACTTCTTTCTTCTTGCCTTGGGCAGCAGAAAATAGTCATTAAAAGCAGTAGCAAGTAGTCAAAAGGAGACAACTACACATTCATACTGGCCCATTTCCCTATCTCTGCTCTGTCTGGTTTGGAAAAAATACTCATGGAAGAGGATAGAAGGGGGTAAGTGCATTAGTTCCTCCTGAACGTGTTCCTGTTCCCCATTTATCGCACACACACCAAATCACCTAATCTGCAACGACAGCCGCCAAACTGCTCCATCTTCTCCAAAAGACAGGATCTGTCTTCTGTTTCAATCTGTTAACTCCACAGTCACAGCACTCCTAATTATCCACAAATTCTGGATTGCCTCACATCAGCCCAGATAAAACAGCCACTTCCAGCTGCAGCCCTCCTTGGTGGCTCTCGGCAACCTGACCAGTCCCAGATGTGCCAGGTCTGTTCCTCTTAGTTTCTGCTGAAGACATCAAGCACACACAAGACGAGTGCTTAAAATTTGCTATCTAGCTACTGCTCAGGCAACATTAAAAACTATTTTCTGGCAGTTTGGGAGGTCTGGGGTAGGGTGGCTTTTGTTTGTTTTGGAGTTCTTTTTGATGGGGCTTGGTGTTTTTTGCCTTTAAAAAAAAAATCCTTACAACAACAAAAAATAGTAACATTCCAGTTTCCTGCAGAGATCAAGACATTCTCAAAACTCAGAATTTTAAGGCAATTTGGAGGAGTCTGTAACTCAAAGAAGAGCAGGGGAGGAGAGGAGAGCAGAGAGGATAGATTAGCAAGCAGAGTACACATTACATCCAAAACAACAAGTAGAGTGTCAAGGGCTGGAGACATTTCAATGAGGACTCGCTATAAAGGGAATGAAAGGAGAGCACAAGAACCATGTTGACTATCATTAGCTGATCTTCAGGGAAAAAAATGAATAGTATTACAAAAAACTATTTAGGATTCTCCTTTTTTCTTTCTCTGCATCTGTCACCTATATAAACATCAGACTTGGAATGACAACACAAATATATGCTTTGAGGTTCTGTTGTTTCTCAGCACCACGAAACATCAACATGATTTACATGGTTGTCCTGGACTGAAGTGATGCAAGTCACTGTGAACCAGTTAATCTATTTTATGCAGACAAGAATAAAAAAAAAAAACCCACACAGAAATTCTTTTTAAGGACTGAAAGGCTCCACACAAAGTTGGGATACTAGACTATTTCCACTGTTGCAGAAACCAACATCTGCTGCTCCCATGAAGCATTTCATCAGTTACACAAACACGATGGGCAAAGCCAATCCTGTTCCTCCAAGTAGCTTCAACACCTCCAACACAGGCTATACTCAAACAGAGCATAGCAATAACCAGTGAGAACAGGAGCACACACCTGCTTGCCCCTTAGGTACAGGGGAATGCTGCAAAACACATCATTTTAACAAGTGCTCTTCACCTCCACACCAGTGCGGCCAACTGCAATAGCCACAATGCCACCACCAGGTACGGTAACACATCCAAACACACAAGAACTTATTTGCCCAATTGTTTTTAAAACAGATTTTACTTTCAAGCTGCTTAACAAGTGTATTAACCATGATTTAACAAAATAACAATACAATCAGGAACATCTGTGGCTGGCTACACTATATTTGATGGTACCTGAAGGAGAAAAGCCAATACATTGATTAAACATTAGCTGTAGGAAGATTTATTTTTTCCCCTCAGTATAGAGATGCTTTGAAGCCTTACAGACATTAGCGTGAATTTGATTTGCCATAATTTTGCTCAGTAAAACAGGAATGACAACAATATGAGCAAACTGGACAGAGACAGCACATAGCATTAACAGCACTTCATCACAGCACCAGCTTAAGCTGGCAGAATTTATTTCCAGTGTTATGTATCTCATGCCACCTAATATTTCTGTGGTTGGTTGACCCTGACTGGACATGAACTGCTCACTAAAGCCACTCTGTCACTCCCCTCCCCAGCTGAAGCTGTGGAAGAAGAAAGGGAGGCTCTCCTTCTCCAGCCACTGCAGAGACACCGAGCAGCAACCCCACCTTCCTGAATGAGGCACGGAGGCATTGCAGATGGTCCCTTCAGAGATATCATCAAATTCTACAGGTCATGCTTTGGAAGCAGATTTGGCACTACTATGGTTTAATTGTAAGATTTAACACATATCATATATCTGCTGCGGGGATTTCTGGTCACAGAGCTTTATATTTACTCTTTGCTTCAGTGATTTCTGAATATAATCAAACTCCTGGTCTATGAAATTCAAGAACTGAGCTCCCAGAACATCTGTGCAGCCTTTCTAGTCTGTGTCCCCTTTATCCAGCTGATCTTCCAAGCATGATACTGATGCCCCTTGCCATATATGAAATACCACAGAGTATTGCTTGGCAGCTACCAAACAGCTATTGCGGTCCTCAGAGTTTTCATGTTCCATAAAATAGAAAGTATGAGTAAAGGGAAATAAATGTGATACACCAGGATTTAATAAATAAATAAAGAGCAGCACTGAGAATTATAAAAATACTACAGCTCTCCTTTTAAACCAGGACTGCATTTTTTTTCCATACTCATACAATTTTGGGAAAAATAGTCATAAATGGCATAGTGGTTTATATTGCACATGAATAAAAATAGTTTTCCATAGCAGCCTAATTTTCAAATTCTAACTAGACAGAGAAAACTTCTATGGAAAAAAAGGGACAATTTTGCACGGATTTATTCCATGAAAGCACACAGAACATGGGGAAAAACAGTGATCAGGCATAATGGCAATATGTCATTAATTCTAATAATTATCATAGCATTACCACATTTGTTTTCCCACCTTGGGGTGCTGGGAGAAGCATCTACCACCAGCACCCCCCAGGGAAATTCAAGTTTCCCAAAAATTATAATTTTCTTATAGAGAAGCATTCCCTCCACTGTTGAAATGAACAGGAGGCATTGTAACTTCAGTTACATTAACTGAGACGAGGATGGAAAAGGGAAAACAAAACAACAAAAAAAAAACCAAGAGAGTTTAGACTTCACAGCACAAACAGTGAGCTCAAATTTAAGTCTCAATGTGGTCTTATCCCAAGAAGCATTCTGAAATTGCAAACAGTACCTTGTGAATCAGACTAAGGGACCAGACATCGCTCCTCCCGCAGTTGCCCTCCATTAGCAGATGTTTAATCACGACCACACTATCCCAGTGGAATGCAGATATTTGGGAATCCGCTTTCATCTCCAGCTCAGAAGGACTCAGCTCTGGGATGCAAATATTGCCCTGCTCTCCAAGGTGTGGACTTCCTTCCAAAACCAAAAAACTTTGATCATTTGGTGGTTTTGACCAAGGCAGTGGTCACAGAGCTTTATATTTACTCTTTGCTTTAGTGACACAATCAGCCTCTGTGTGCACAGAGCCAGCAGGTCCCCAAGCAACCCAAGCCATCCCTGCGCAGCCAGCAGCCTTCATCCCCCCTCAGAACCTGCTGAAGGTGTTTCAGCAAGAGCTTTCACACACTGACAATGAAGAGCTGATGTTTCTCCAGTACTGAACAGAGACAGAAGTACAAGAATATCCTGACAGACAGAAGTTCTCTTAATTTGCACTAGATTTACTGGTCTGAAAAATATTGGTAATGATTTCACAGTTAAAACAAAGCTTATTTTTGCTTTCTTCCACCACACTACGTATAAATAACAGTGTGTGCAGTCCCAAAACTGCAGCACTAAATATCAGAAAGAAATTTAAAAAAAAAAAACTATAGTTAAACAGTGGGGATTGAAAGTAGCTGATGTGTTCCTCACCACGCTTTCTAGAGGTAAAACAAAATTTCAGCTGGGTTTGTGATTTTCAGTATAAACTGGAGCCAGCAAGGTATGCTCAGAGCAACAAAACATAAAACCAGCGCTGGTGCGAGAAGAACCGGACTGTCATGCTGTGTGGTGGATGAACGCTCGGACTTTTTACTCCCTGTGACCACTTCGAGACAGTCGTGGTTTGGGAAGGAGACCAGAGTGGTAATCACATTCACACACCCTGGCACACCTCAAAGCTCCAAAGCATAGATTTAAAGAGTTGCTGGAAAGGAGAGCAGAAGGTACAAGAATGAAACTAGAGACCGAGAAACTCGCAGGGTACAGGCTTTTCAGAAGTGCAGTGTGATGTACGAGTACAGACGCCCCAAATGCCCTTTTTCCCAACTCTGTTTATAGCTCATCCGTGTGCAGTAAGTCTTGACCGGAATTGGTCTTTGACACAGACCGTAAAATACAAATCTTAAAAGGACCCAATGGAAAATAAAAGTCAGTATCTTGACAAAATGGATGATTTGTGACGTAGCGTCTTTCCACTCATGCCTTCCATATAAAGGAGATATGGAAAATATGTTTCCCGCTATAGAAATTAAGAATTCCGCTTCAATAGAAACACATCTGTCTGCTAGGATGTTGAAGTGAGAGCTTATTAATGTTCCTGCTGTTGTTATTACTATATCTGCTCCCAGACAAACACACAGTCCTCTTTTTGAAGGAGATCTTCCTCTGCTGCTTGTTTCTTTGTCAAGCAGAGGGGCAGTGGTTAGAAGCGATGGTAATGGCATCACAGTAATATACAAAAATATTACCATAAAGACAAGCTGAATCAAGCAAAGATACTGCTGAACTATGTTGAGATAAATAGATATTTTATCTGTTCCAGATATTTTGACACCAACAGAACCTGATGACATTGAAAAAGTCATCTTCTACAGCTAACAACTTCCATGACAAGAGGAGAATGGAACAGGAGAGGAAACACAAGTAATTTGTTTTCTGGGCTGTCAAGGCCTTTGTCTTGACCCGACAACAAACCTATTGATCTACTTCAAAGCACCAAGGGAACAGTAACTGTCATGACGGTATGACACAAAGCAATAAAAAGAGAAAAGAAAAAAACTAGCTTGTTTATACTCTGACAATGTGCGCTCTGGTGTTCTTTCTCCCTTAAATCATGTGCATTTGCAAGGGAGATGTGACATACCTGTCCCACGTGGCAGTGCTCTCCTGGGTGTGTCCTGGGAGCCCTCTTCCCCTGCATCCTCAAGGATGACAGCACTGAGAAAAAGTAATAGTGCAGTTCACCATTTACCCAGGCAAGAAGATTTCTGAACCTGCTTTGGAGGATAAATGCCACTAAGAGGTGATGGTGGATGCTGTGAGCACGGCCACACGTGTCCAGGAACAAGAGCCTACAAGTACAATTTGATCCTTTCTGGACATTTCTCAGTAGTGGTGGGGGTACCATGTTTTCTCTGCACAGCCAGCAAGAAGCACATACACTTCATTTCCATTCCCCATCCCTCAGGGCTGGGATATCCACAACTCAGTCAAATACAGACATCTCTCAATTTGGCTTCCCTGCAATACAGACCAGCTTGGCCAATGTCCTCACACCATCTGTCGGTATTGCAGCAGTAGCTTCCATAGACCTTCTCCAAGTCCATCTTCTTCTCGAAATAGCACTGGAAAAGCTGTTCCCTCAAACACACTGGAAACAGCCACCTTATTTAAGATTAGTCATATTTTTCTTCCTCGTTGAAAGAAAGAAGTTAACAAATTTTTGGCTATCCTGCCTGACATATAGGTAGGGCTCCCATCATAGCCAGTGCCCCGTGGGTGGTCCCATGCCACCCGTAAGAGCCAGCAGATGTGACCAGGCAAGAGCAGTCCCCTAGCACAAGGGCCAGTTTCCAGCAGCAGAGTCACAGCTCAGCATCCCTCAGAGCAAACTGAGAAAATAAACAGTTGATGGTCCCAGAACAGGGCTCAGGGACCATTGCCAGCGCTTAACATGCAGCCAGTGGATTCAAGTCATAAGTATATTAAAATATCAATCTTCAGAAGCAATACAGAAGGCTAAGAGAAGGTTACAACATTCAGATGTAATAATGCAGAGAAAGTTAGTGACAAAATCTAAATTAGGAGTCACATTAAGGATTGACATCCCACACATTTGCTTCCTAACAGCAAGCAGAGTCCACAAATAAAAATACCGCCATGAAAGCCTCCACATGGTCCTTTCTTCAAGGGGGCTTATGTAAATCTTTACTAAATATTCCGGTGATAAATGTCAGAAAAACCAAGTTCAAGGAGAAGTAAATTATTTTGCATGTTGGCCGAATTCAGTAAACAGTATTAGTTAAACCCAGCAGTACTGGAGTTTTGTTTGGTTGCTGTCACCTTCATAATTTTTAATTTTTTTTAGATATTCAACATGTTTTGGTACTTAAGAGCAAACCATGTCACTTGAAGAAATATCAGAAAGTTGAACCAGGATTTCATGTAGACTATCTGGCATTTTTGTTCTAAGAATTGTACTGGGAAAATAAATTAAATAAAAAGAGAATGTTTTACTCTGCAGTTGTTTTGGATCAGTACAAGTTTGAATCATCAAGTATTCTGAAAAGTTTCTACCTCATTTCAGCCTGATTTGCTCTCCTCCCCAATTATTGTTTTGGCTGTGAAACAAAAATATATTTCCCAGCTGTATTAATCAGATATTGGAGATATTCCGTTATTAGAGCACAGCTAGAAAGCCAGTCCTCTCAGGTTTTCTTTTAACAGAAATGAAGTTAAATCAATACTAAGCAAATTTCCCAGAAGGCACAGAGAATCAAATCACATGACAAAAATGTGCATCACAAAACATAACTAATAAGAGCATATTGCATATATTTAATAAGCTACTAGATACATAGAGGTGAGAAGTTGTATATCAGTCACATACAGGAGTATGTGCATGTGGAACTTTTACTTCCATATTCAGATACTGTTCAGGAACAGATTGACAGGGAGCACAAAACAAGCTATATTTTATATATCTCTTGTTCTTGAATGTGTCATGTGAGGTGGGAAAAGCCCAAAACAGGTAAAAATTGGAAAATGATTGCACTTAAAAGGATTAAATGAGTCATTCCAGAGAATTTCTGCAACCCTCTGTGTAACTGAACAGCTTTTCTTCCACCTTTCCCCTGAAAAACCCTTAATTGTAACCACTGAAAGGAAATATATTTTGTAAAAATACCCAGAAATCTATATGTTATGTCTCAGCAATTCACACCCATTTAACTCTGCAATACAGCTATAAAATGGTTGATTTGGTTTAGTACCTTACTTCTGAAGTACCTCGCACACTACACGAGGCAGAAACCACAAGAAAGGTCCAGACCCCAGACAAAAATGCAAAATCTTGAATAAATCCCCTGTAATGAGAGAATTCTGAAGGACTTTGCTGCTGCTATTTTGGGGAAAGGAAGCAAAGCTGCTTTGCAAGCCTGCAGCAAACTTCAGTTCCCATTAGTCCATCAGCACCACTTCAGCAAACCATTAACCTGTCACCTGGAAAACAGGAGAACATTTTTTTTCCCCTTCCAGTCTTTCCCAAGGGGTGGTATTTCTTTGCAGTTTTCACCCCAGGCACTATGACAAAGCATAGCAGAGTGAAAAGAATATTTTTCCCATCATAATTCAGCTTCTTGCCTGCTGGCTTACATCCTTCAGAATGGCTCATCCCTGCCTTGCCTGTGCCCACACAGTGTTCTGCAAACCCACGGCTGTTATCTTTGTGCATCTCTGCAGAGGATCCAGTTCAGCCACATAGCAACTCAAACTGGTCAGGCAACTCACACACATCCCTCATTATTGACATTATTTATAGAATTTGTTGGCATTCTAGCTCTCACCATTGTTAGCAACCCCGTAGATGGAAAAAGCATAAACTAATCCCGCATTCTCTTGGTTTTGACTTCTGGGGGGCACGAGCAAAGTATGTAAGTGGAGGGATGAAGCTTTATGGCTACTAAAAGCCATGAGCTCTGCCCAGTACCCACATGATTTCCCTTTTGCAGGGCTTGCAACCCACTAGTGCTGTGGTTGCTACCCTGTTTATATAAATTCATACCTAAAACATGGTTGTAGTCTAGGCACATATGGTTCTTGAATTGAGATTATGATAGCTAGACTAAAACTAGGTCTGAAATTATCATTCCATTGCTGTTGTCTCAGATAGCCCCAAACCACTGATTTTTTTTCAGGCTTTTGGTCAGAATCCTGCCTGCGATACTAATCTTTACTGGAACGTATTAAAACAAAATCAGTTCAAATGTGCTGGATACAAAATGGCACAGAAATGAAAAGTACATGTCAGTAAGGTGTGTTTCTTCAGACAGAGTGTCACACATAACAGCATTTGTCTCTCAGTTATTACAGGTGGACAACAACTAGATCACACTGGATGATTCAAATGCATTCTAAAAATAAAGTTGCTGTGAATGTTTTCAAAGCAGCATCTCCAAGGCTGCTGAAGAAAAAGGATCTGGTTTTATGCAGCCATCCTGCAGACAGTTTAATGAGGAAAGCAGTGCTATCTTCATTTCCAGGGCATATTCAAATCATTCCTCTTTCCTGTTCAGCTATTACAGCTGACACATAACACAACTAATCACTGCTACTGTCTCTGTGCAGAATGAGTGGACTGTGTGTGGCTGCTGACTGGACCAGAATAAACATTTCTGAATGATGTTCAGTTACTATCAAATTCAATTTCATTACAGGATGTGACATGTATACGCTCTAAAAAACAGTAAGCTTGGGTCAAATGTGTGCTACTTGCAAACTGAAATCAGTGTGAGTTGTAGTCACTCAGAAATCAATAACTAATAAAAAGCAGGTAGGGTTTTGTTCAATACACATATAAAAAATTGCACAAATTTATTTTTTCTGATAAGATAGTAAATTTAAGATCTCCTTATAAACTTCTGGTATTTCAGAAAGAAAGAGCAAACCATGTTTCTCCCACTGCTTAAATGTTTGCGAAATAATTTTTTTCCACTTTCCAAAGGAAAAAGAACAGTTCATTCATTAAGAAACACTCTCCATTCATTTTGAAACAAGTTTTCTACATAGAATTTAAACGGAGAATTTGATTTAAAAAAAAATAGAAAAGCTTTTTATGTTAGATGGTTTCCCTCTCCAACCAGTACAGTGAGCACAGGTGATATGCAGGAGTACAGCAACGAGACCCGTCATATACATTCAATCCTTGAAACCATCAACTTCAACCACAGACATTCCAACTGCCACATTTTTGTCTTCAGCTTTTCTTTACCAATTTCCTAATTACAGACTTTTGGAAACACCACAAACCCCTTCGCCTCTTCTCACACAACCATTACCACTGACAGAGCCAATGAAGCACAAACTCTGCAAGCCACCTCACTTTGCTCCTCTTGGTACAACCACAACCACACAGCCCCCCTGCAACCTCCAGCTTCAGCTCCCCATACTCCTATCCGAGGGCATTTCAATAACCATTTCTCTAAATCTCCTTCTAAACCCTGCCTACATGCATTCCCAGCCAGTTTATCACTTTGTTCAGTGACAACATTATCCTTTAATTTAAAAAGCTCACATCCATTTATGCTTTTTTAATCCTGTTCTATAGGCAGCAGTGAAAACGTACAGCCAGGCACAAACCAGCTGGTTTGCTCCAGGTGCAATCTTGCAGCCTGCAAGCCTTGCTGGGGTATCTGTGAGACACCAGATGCCCGGAGCCACACGCTGTATACATTCTTGCGGTGACCTCATCAGTCCCCAGGCACCAGCACATCCCAAACTCTCATGAAAATACCTGTCCTAACTCATCCTCCAGTTGCATTTATCACCATCACATCAGCATCTAGTGTGCTTCTGGTTAGAGCTCCCAACTCAGACCGGCAAATATTTCACCATTCCTTCAGTACGTATTGCTTTGCACTTTGTGCTGCAGAATTTGATCCCATTCACCCTGCTCTGGTCTCCAAGGTCACCTATTTCTTGTGTACGTGCCCCTTTTTACTATGCAATCATTCCTTTTCGTTTTGATCTGCCAAGAAGTTTCATCAGCCTGAGCTGGATTTTTTGGTGCCAAGGTTATTTCATTACCAAAGGAAGAGAAACACTGAAGAAGATGTGCTACATATGTTAAGAAATATTAGTTGTTTAGCTTAAATAAGTAAGTTTTGAATAGAATGAATGCTTCCTTTACGTATAACTGCTGGGTTAACTTCAGTGTTTAACAGTTTTGTATAAGTATCTCTGCTGAACCCTGGTTTTCCAAGTTAATTTAAGCAGTTATATTGCCTGTGTTAAGATAATTCTTTTGAACAGTAGCACGTAATGCAGCCCTTAAAAAGATCAAAATATGCGTCTCTTGCACATACATTTAGATAGTTTAAACAAAGGTTATATCCTGAAGGGCAACCCCAATATCCAAGAATCAAAATAATTAGTGGCCTCCCATTCGCAGAAAACTTGTGTAACGGTATTAATAGAGGACAAATTACAAGGCATATTCTACATGCACCATTAAACTGGTAGGATTAAGTTTGCACAGAATATAATTGCCTTTTGATGTGAATAAAGCACAAAAACCCCATCAGATGCAGCACAATCTAATTTATGACAAAGCCCCGGAATTTTTTGGTGATTAGTGTCACAACATCACAAGTCTAATATATTACAGTGTTAAAAGGTACATAACCCTGTTGTAAATTATTTCACTTTTCTCTCCTGCACATCTGAGGTGACAGAATGAAGGTAAATTTCTTCCTGACTATTTAGACAGCTCATTATTTCCCCAGAACTCTCCTGTGGCATCACTAATCTCTACAACGTATCATCATTCATTTAAAATACCAATTTGCTACAACTAACATTTGACACCACATTTTGTTTTCAAATTTTTCAGTATTTTTGAGGACAACCTCTCAGCTGAATTCTGCAAAGACTGACAAACTGGAAACTCCAAAGAAATGTGAGGGTAAAACACCTTTATGAGCTATTTTCTTGGGTGATGCAGGTCGTATTTTCTCCGCTATGCCACATGTCACCCTGGGGATTGCGTTAGCTCTCGCTGAAGCGGAGGGACACCAGAGCCGCCTTTCACTTGGTGTAAGCTTCACAGACAATCAGCTTCTTCCTAGAAGAGGTAAGAGGACTTGCTACCCAAAAGCATCTGCCGAATTGCAATACTAGCACACTTACGTTTGAAGCATCATTTATGAGGCTCTGCAAACAAAGATGCACACAGAGATTCAGGCATCAGTGAAGAGGGCAGAACATAAAAACAAAACAGGAAAGCTAACCAGAAATTACTGTCTCCATGTTCATTTTGGTATCAATTCAAGATCACAATGAAGTCAGCGGGGATCTTCCCAACAACATTAATGGGAATGCCGATATTTAATATTTTTTTTCCTCCTTTTTATCATCAAAGGAGGAGGAAGAAGTGTAAACAATCTGAGAAAGTGATATTCAATCAGTTGCATTTCTCAATATTGAAGTAATGCACTGCCCACAAAACAGCGGATCACAGAAATTCATAGGCGTCAAATTCCTACCTAAAAAGACGAAATACAAGACAGTAACTCGGGATTTCAGTCAGGAAAGGGTAACACAGTCACAAACCAGTCTTGTCATCTAGAAATAGCCTGAAAATAACAAATAAAACTTAAAATTAATTCACAGAACAGGGCTAAATACCTATAGAGACACTATAGCCAGCTGGGGAAGGGAGGAAAGTATTTTCAAGTATTTAAAAGAGAAAAAAGCCACCATGTGTTTGTTAGATTATAACTCATTTATATCACGAGTTATTTGTGCACTTTTTAGCACCCAGTTCTGGTATCATATCTCATATAATTAAGACAGGAAAAAGCCATTCAGAAAATCACAAGGATCTATTGATGTATTGAAGCAACAGGAGCAGCAGAGTGCTATGTGACACATAAGGTTGATTTGTGGTCTTGAAAAGTCCCAGAGGACAATTTTCAACAACCACATGCCAGTGGTTAACATGTTGGGTAACTATCCACACCAGAAAAAATTTTGTCCCCGGTTGCAGAGCCCGTGTCACAGCCAGGGGAGTCACACTGCTGTTTTTGTACTGACGAGCATTGCATGCACAGTGTGGCACAGGAGATACTGGAGTTCCCAGTGACAACATCAGCAACAAGCCTTCAGACATGACAGCGACTGCAGCAGTAACACACCTTCCCAAAACAGTGCCAGCGGTTTGCAGAATCAGCCCTCACCATCAGTAGCACAAGTTCCTTCCAAGGGAACACCCGGCAGAGCGGTGACATTGCTCAGGGTTGTGTCAGGGAGGGGAGGACAGGACAGACGGAGCTGATGGCACCAACCGACGAGAGGGAAGGCAGGTTTGCACGGCCACACGGAGAAAACACAACTGTCACACCAATGACAGCTTAAGACTGAAGGGCAAAAAGAAGAGCTGAAAACCAACATCAGTGCAGCTTTGACCGGATCCTGGGAAAGGTGCAGCTTTTGTCACTGAAACTGTTTTAACCCTGGTTGATTCCGGGTTTTTTTATGAATTTGTGGGGAAGGCTGGTAAGACGCTGTGTGTGAAAATGAACCACAAAGGTTTGCACTGTCTTGCTACAGCAGTGTCTCTGTAGGCAGAAATAATGAAAACAAGACTAACAAACATCTTCACTACATGTTTTAATGAAAATAAAAAAAAAAGAACAAAACACAGTCTTACTGAGGCAAATGAGAGACCATGAACACAGAAAACAAGTAATCGGGGATCAGAGAAACTGAGCCTTTGCAGGAGACCTGGAGAATGCTGCGTGACAAGAGAAACGTGACAGAACAGCCACCATCAGAGCAGGCTGGGAGCTCAGGACCCACGCCACACTCCGCACTGTCACAATTTTAAATATCAACCTCAATCAGTGAAGACGACTAAGCCTCAAAATAAACCACTTCCAGAAGATTTCTTACCCTCCCGCAGTAGGATGAATATCAGGTGGGATCATCAGGTTCAAGATAAGCTCAGAAGCAGGTTTGTGAAGCAAAGGATGCCACAGGCAGCTGCAAACTAGCTCAAGCACTAGGTCGTGCAATAAAAACATTTCAGAGACAGACATGGCAAACAGCTTCCTCATATCTGCTGCTGGGAGGAACTCAGGAGAACAGCAATGGTGTGCAAGTTTAACTAGTAGGCAAATTGTAAATATTCAGAAGTATGCATTATGTAACGTTTGCCTTTTATCATTTGAAGGGCTGTGATTGCCTGGGAAAGGAGGCAGCAGGACTGGCACAGTACCTGGGAGAGATGCTGCAGAGGTATGTAAAAACTGTGTATCCAACCAAGGCAGGCTCCTTTACACTCCTGGAACCCATAGTGGGTTTTTTAATCATCTTCATTACGCACCAAGTTAAGTTTAGCTGAACTCCTACCATCTCCTCTTTGCCCAAGAATCACTACTGTTCTCTCCAAGTTCAACAGTCAAATTCAACTGTCAGTTTGTCCAGCAATGTAACCTTGACTGCACCAGCATTTCTCAGCCGGACTAGGAATAGAATTTTGTTTAAAAGAAATAATAAAAAAAAAAAAAGACAGACAAAGTGGTTTGCAAAAGATTTCTTTCCCAATTTAATTTTCCTAAATTTTGAAATATCAAGCGAATTTGCTGACTGAAACTTGAGGAATCTGCTGACAAGTGCATTCACTCAGTCACCTTTCAGGGCCAGTTGCTGAGCTCTAATTCCCAAACACCTTCATGAGCATTTCCCCCACCACTCCAATCCTGCGTGCAAAATAAGCTGGACAGCCTGATATACCATCACCAACCAGACAGATGTGGGGTGAGCCCTTGCCTAGAAGAACAGCTGCTGCCCCACACCACTGAGAGGGACAGTGACGTTGCACAGGGCCATTGAGCCCAGGGACACCTCCCTGGACTAGAGCCACAGCTCTGGTGTCACATCAGCTGGCTGCAGATGCACACTGCCTTCAGTGGTATAAAGCAGGGAACAGTAACTGCGGGCATGTCCCAGTATTTTATAGAAGTGCTTAACTAGTGCAAAATAGCTCCTGTTAGGAATAACAGGAAAAATGGTGGTTTTCATTAATCAGCCAATGCAGCTCATTGCAGAGGTTTGTGCTCTTGAACTGCACAGGCTTGGTACCAGTGAGGACAACTGAGGACCCAACCCGGCTTTTCCCAAAATCTGCTTAATTCAGTGGAAACTAGGGCAGCTTCTGGCCAGAGACAACATCACTTTCTGTTTAGGAACATCTTTTCTCTCAGAATGTCCACACAAAATATTTGGTTTTAATCTTGCCTTTTTGCTGCAATGAAAGGAAAGCTGCCAGCTCACAGACACCCAAACACACCTTCTCCAGCACAGAGCATTCACTGATGCACCAGCCTCTGGGCAGCAGAAGAATTATGCCTTCTGACTGCTTTCAAATTGGATTCATAATTCCCTGCAAGAGACATTACACGTTTCTCAATCCTGGATGTGGCAGACAGAATAAAGACATTTTGCAAAACTGACCAATATTTTTCATTGGCATACAGTATAATCATCCTGCTCACACATTAGGCAGAACTTCTGTTAGATAGAGCTTCCCAGATTTTCAAAACACTTTCAGAAAAGAAATGTGTCTACCAAAGGCAGTGATAGTGTATGTCTGCTTTAAGGCATGAATCCCTGAAAGGCTCGGTGGGTAGCATCACCTGCTAAACACCAGAGCAATACAAAATTCCTGCTCCAAGCCCAGACACAAAAAGGGTTCTTTGTACTGCACCCAGCCCGGGTGAAGCACAGAAGAGGAAAAGGATGACCGTGATTCTCAGCTTTTAAGTATATTCCTAGTTCTTGTGTAAATAATTCAGCCTAGAAGAGTTGCAACAGAAGAGGCTATTCATCCAAGCTTATACACAGAGGTTAATCAACTTCAGCACTCTCCTAGGTTTTAATTCCTTGTTCTGAATAACTGTTCAAGCCATTAACAGTTTCACCAGTGCTAGAGCCAACATGTGAGGGAGTGCATTCATTATGACTTAAGCTATGAGTGTCCAAACCTTAAACTCCTGTAGGCTTGTTCATTTTCACTGACAGGGTAAAAAAATTAGTTAACACAACCTGCCCATTGAAGAACCATTAAAATTAAAAGTGAGGACACCAAAGGAACCCTGTTCTATCTGTGCTGCCCTTGTCCGACTAAAAATTCCTTCTAGACAGAAAACCTTAATTCTCTTGGATAGCATTGTTCTCTGAGCTGAGCTTTCTTTTTCCTGAGCATTTGCTTCAGCAGTTCACAAGGCTCTCCTTGCCAGAGAGTGCTCACAGACACTATCATAGATACATGGACTCTTTTAGCTGATAAATGTCAACCCATGGCTAATGGGTTTTCTCGAGAAGGTGTGCTGACAAAGAAAGCAATAACAACTGTTCCCCAAACCAATTCTCATTTAACAGATGCAGCTTAGTTTAAAAACTTACTCTAGATATGAAAAAATTGGTACATAGTACCCTGATTGCACAGATTTCCTTTTCTCGTATCAGACTGTACAGGTAACCCCCATGCAGTAATTCAAGGTTCATATTTGGGTCCAAATAAACCATCCAGTGTACTGACTTAACCCGCATAACCAAGGGCAAAAAAGTTATACCAAATTTTCCTATTTGAATTTTATTTAAAGTCATAAATGCTGTTTACAAATGTAAATCTTGACTGTCTAAGAAATATCAGAATATCAAACAGAAGTTATAAGCTTTAAATGGGCAGATTTCCCATATTAATTGTCCATTGAAATATTCAATAATCAGCTGCACAGTATAGTATGTGCTATATCTCCCAGGCCAGAAATAGCTGATGGCATTTAGGATACGCAACCTTGCTTTCAAGGGGGGCAAATAAGAACAAAGGGAAACAAGCTGGAAGAAATCTCATCTGCTTTGCTTCCCTGTAAGAACACGCACTGGGGCAACAGAGAAAACACAACTGCAACCAAGTAGCTAGAGTCAGCTTTTAATAAAGCCTTACATTTTAAGTTTAAAGAAGCCTGAAAGAAAGTGTTTCCTGAGCAACAGGAACACTTTGCCAGCAGATACCAGCAAGCCAAGAGGAAGCAGCAGCACAGGCTAGAGGGGGTCCTACAACGAGCAGCAGGAGTCCCAGCTAGCAGAGTGGGGAACCGTGCACAGATACCTCATTTTGGCCACATCTCCTGCACTTTGTCCATGACTAAAGACCCTTTAGTTCATAAAATCCTCTGCAAAAGCTGTTTTCTTTCTTTCAATTGCCATATGTCTGTGAAGAATCAAAATAGAAAGCGTATAACTGGAAGCTGAAACTCTGTCGAGACCACGGCTGAGCAATGGGAAAGTCCTGGGGATCGATGCCCCCGCTGCTGGTGTTGTTCCTGAGCTGTTGCACCAGGGAGAGCAAGCACCAACCTGCGCCCAGCAAACCTGCCTGTGGAGCTGCAGGCAGAGATTAGGACTAGACCCGTGACAGCTCAAAAAAAAGGGAAAGAAAAAAAAAAAAGTCACACAGCTCCAAAATGCAAGTTTCAATGCAGCTGTTCACAATCAGATACTCAGCCAGAACTGAGAAGAAAGAAAAGGCATACAGGTTTTGATTAAGCCCTGTGTAAAATTGAAACACCTGAAACATATCCTTGAAACACTAAGTTTGAGTTACTAAAACACAAATACACTTTTTTTTTTTTATAAAGAAAAGAGAGACTCAAGCCTGCAGGACTGAGCCTGTAAATAGAGGATTGGCACCTGAGATCCGCTTCTCTGCTGCAGGCTGCTGGGAACAACCTGCTCCCCTCATGAGGGGGGTCAATTTAGGCACCTAAATATGCATTTAGAGACACACCTTTGGGCCTTAACCTCCCTGACATATAAAAATGAGCAACATGGATTTCAAAGGAAATCTGCTGCATTTAAGCTGAGAACAGCAGCAAATTGCAGCTCCATGTGAAGGAAGGTGGTATGCCTCAGGGCAGGGTTCTAAGGGCGGTGTTGGCAGACCCTCAGGAGGAGCAGCACTAATAGGGGCCTGTAGCAAACAATGCTTATCCAATGGCACCTTTTATTTACTAGTAGATCCTACATTCCCTGCATATGTTACTATACACAGCAACCTTTAAAGCATATGCACAGCCTTTAACCAGGTGCACCGAGAGGAAAGACAGCAGCAGGATAAGTTAGAAAAAAAAAATATTTTCACTAGAGAAGATACAAAATCACTAAATATCAGAGTACAATAACAGCATTCCTAGACTGAAATATTAGGGAAGAGATACTGGACCCTTGTTCTCAGCATGCCTAAATTCCAAGTTCTTAAAAAAAAAAACCACTCTCTACAGACATACAAAGATAAATTTAATAAGAAAAAAAACTATCTTCAAGCATTATCTGCCCTTTACTAAGAGCAGTAAATACTTCACATCTTGCACAGCATTCATATTTTGTTCTGCAACTTCAGTTGCAAGCACTGAGACCCCCCCTATACCATCAGCTGTGGTAACAGCTGATGATAATTAAACATAGGAGGAGTAACCTTCTGACACCTCAAAAAAGAGAAGGTGGGAGCACTGTTCATTTATGAAGGGGAGCAATGACAAAGTTTCCTTTTGGCTGTATGGAATATGCTCTGGTCAATGCCAGACTTGGTGTAATTGCTGCAAGAGGATCAAGTAACAAAAGCTACTTAAAATATTTGATTAATTTTATGTGCCACAGCTCTTCATAACTTTTAAGCACACACAAAGGGGTCCAGACAAATCACAAAGGGTGCGATGCCCAGCTGCACAGGAGTTGATTGTTGAAGGACTGCAGCCCTCGCAGGTTGTGCACTTGTCCCCAAAACCACACAGCTGAAGAACATCTCAGGTCTTGGAGGAAATGGTGTTTCTGAGGCTCACTTGCCTTGAAATGAGTAAGTAAATCAAGTTCTACACTGAAGCAGCTTTCTGGAACACAGGTGTGAAAAATGCAGCTTATTGCACCTTCCAAGTGCTCTGCTGGATGGCTGCAATTGCTGCTCAAACCAGCACTCAAGTTGCAAGAGTCACAGAAGCCTGAGTGTGACTTGTTTCTTCTTCATTGGCACCTTAATGTTTAGTACAATGCAACTCTTGTGCTTATAACCATCAGTAATAATGCAGATTTGATTTAAACTTATTTGCACACTCAAATAAATTCCATTTAAAGGATTTCCTCCCATTAGCACCACCATCTGCACAGCACTATAAACACTGGTCTGCCACTAACAGGACAACACTCTGCAAGCTTGACCCCTTTTATTTATTGAGGAGATAAAACACAGAAGACCTGCTCCAAGACATTTCTGGGACTGAGTCTATAAAAAGCCCTCGAAGGTCCTCAAAACCCACAGAACATGGGTATTGAGGAGTGCAAACACAGCAACCTCAGAGACCCCAGCCCCAAACCCTTTGCCATTGCATTAGGGGGGTGTTTGTACCCTGGCAGGGGGAGATGGTGGGCTGGCTTCCTCCCTCTTTGCTGGTGATACTCCAGCTGTTAAATCTTGTGTTATATTTTGTTTATTTTGTCTTGGTTATGCAGACCTGGATGACAGTACAAACAAAGCCACCATAGAGGGAACTGTAATACAGTGAAAATTTATAGTGGGTTATATGGAAGTCAGGAGTTGTTTTCCTGTGCTGTGATGCAAAAATTACATTTTTTTGGCTACAACTAGCTTGTCCTTGTAGTGAAAATGTTATTTGAGGAAATAAAAAAAAAAAGCTTTCATCATTAGCTATTTCCCTGCAATAAAATCCTGGAAGATCTAGTAATACTCAACAAAAGTCTTTAGTTGAAGCAAAGATAAAATAACTTGGAAAAAAAGGTAGAAGCCTGGCCTCAATTATTTTATAGTTTTTATCAATAGAAGTAAGAAATTCAGTGGGAGGACAGAAAGCAGTAGGCGATTTAAAGAGTGTAATATCTCTTATTTTGTCCAAGAAAAGCTTTTTATTAGTTTCACTGTTGAGCAATTTTTAGAGGTGAGAGGAAAGGAACAGAAATGAATCGATGTAATAATTCTGAAAGAAAAGTCAAGTTTAACAACAGGCAGATGTAATGTACGAACAGACACAAGAAAAGCCTTCGAGATGATAGTTCTGTGCCAGCTTTTGACAAGACACAGTTGGAAGATTATATATTGTGTTTTGCATCAGTTTCTGTTAAGTGGTTACAGTGAAATTGTGTTGCTCCCCCTTGTCTCCTTCCAGCATGCCACTGTTAGATGAAAGTGGCTTTTTTGTTTTGGTTTTAGACTTAGTTAACTGTACTAAAATTTAACATCATACCTGGGGAAACATCAGCTCCTTCACTGGTTTTACTTACAATAACCAAATAGATAAACGTAGATTAAGACAAGACAAAAGCAATAAGTATTGGCACAAAGAAGATGTGGGACTTACTGTAATGAAATGTGCTGGTGTGCTATTGCCACACATGAGTCAGTAGAAAAGCTGAAGTGCTACTTTTATAGGTCAACTGTTAAGAATCAGCTCCCCCTTATTCCACTTATTTCCTTGCTCTCTTTTGGTCACTTGTGTAAACTACAACTTGGATTCCTGGTGAGGCCAGAGACAGGTAGATCCAAGAGAAAAGACAGAGAGGAGCCCACACGGTGGCTGTATCTCAACACCAGCAATTCAAAAGGCACAGAAACACACACAGAGATTCCCAAACTCCCTTTGTTTAGAACAGGTCCAAAGATGAAGGGATTTTTCCAACCTTCTTACCTGAGTCCGGACTCCCATTGTACAGCCTGGAAATTCCCCATCTCCTGGGCCTCTTGGCTCAGTAGTTTTCTTCACAACTTATTTATGATATGGTTGTGAGCTATTCTGGCTTTCCCGATAAAGCATTTAGTTCCAGGAAGCTGAGCTTTGTATCTCATTTGTCCCCGCATGAGAGCTCTTGGCTCTACTTAGACAGGCTCTGAACACTCTTACAATTAAATCACAAACATACAGCCTACTTTAATTCACTTTTAAGGTGCAAAAACACAAATAGATGCCAAGACAGACATTTTACAAATAGACAAGGTACCTGTGTGTACGCTGATAACGCCAAGTAGAAGACACCTCCTTCACCTTGCAACAAGCAGTGTCCTTTACCTCTCCTTATGGAAGAGCATCACTAGAGGAGCAACCACAACTCTTAGGGAGCACTTAGATCCATCCCTACTCACACCCAACCCCTTTCTCTGCACCCCTTCCCGACCTCCCCACCTGCAATGAGCCCTGACCACCGACTCCACCCTCCCCAAGGTGCAGGTGATATTAATTTTCCAGGGCACCCACAATTAGCCTTAATGGGTTCCAGCTGTCTCTGGGGTGGATGTAAGAGCCTCCTCACATGCTCATGTTATACATTTCACCTAGCAGGACTATATACTCCTACAGCGTCTGATAGTTGTTATCCAATATATTATGAATCTCCCCAGCAACCATTGCTGCCATAAACAAATTAAATAAACTGAGTTTATAAGCAACTGCACTCCTTTTCTGTCTCATGGCTGTGTGCTTAACAGTATACTGTCATTAACACAGTGCATCTCCGTGCCTGCCGTACACAAGGACAGAAACACTTACTGATGTGCTTCAAAGCAGCTTAAATTGAACTTTTACAGTGAGTGAAGGGCAGAAGTCACTTGCTATGTTCTCTGTGTGTTTGGAATTGATATCACTTAATTTCACGCATTTTGGAAAAAAATATGTAATTAATAGTCTGTAGATGGTGTGTATTTTGGAGCTTTTAATATGCCTAGAGAAGCAGCTTTGGCTATTCTTGTTGACAAGCACTACTCGCTCAGCTCTCCCAAGCAACGTGCCAGTATTGCCAGCACAAGGAGTTCAACAGTCTTAAGCTGGAAGCTTCAGAACCATGAGATTTCAATTAAAAATTACGATTTTTTACTCTTTGCCTTCTGATTCATATTTTCATCTTCAAGGTTAAGTCAATGCCTACTTGCACATCTCTTCTTTACAATCCTGAGAGCTTAATGGAAGCTGAAATTCTCATATAATTGCAAGAACTGGAAACTGAGACCTTAATAAGAACATTAGACACTGTAGCAAAGACAGAATTTGTGAAGTCTAATCAATTCATGTTTCCAAAACAGGCTTCTGTCTAAACTTTTGGAAATTCTTGATGATTCAAAATTCACAGCTAACACAGGTGTCTCAAGGCTACTCCCAGGCTTATCATTCTTGCTGCAGGCTTTGACGTCCCCACTGAACACACCTGGGAGTTTATATGGCGACTTCAAAGGAGCTGTGTTGATTGACACCAGAAGCTGATCTCAAAGTTCACCAGAAAGAGAGGCTATCTTGAGTAAAACTTCTGTTCAGAGCTAAGAAGATTCTTGGAAGTGCTCATTTTTACCTACAAAGCAGGATCTAAATACATCTGCACCTTGACCCTCCTTGTCTTGAAATATTTGCACTTCCTTTGATAACATCAAGTTCCAGCACTTCAGAAATACATTTCTCAGTCCTTCTAGACTCCTGCTTTGGTGACAAGCTTTTTCCTTTGATCTCGGTGTAAGAGTTTTCTGTGGCATGCTCTTTGCTCCCACTTTTTTCTGGTCTTCTTCCAAGAACAGAACTTTTTTAGTTCTCCCATTAGATTTTAGCTTTTGTGTATTTTGCTTTATTGGAACTGGCAACGCGGTGCTGTTTAAATGCAGCCCCATCTGTCAGAGTCAAGTCCTGCAGGTAGGGTGTCATGTTTGATTTCGTGTTATCATTTGTCGTGTAGTCAGGCCTAAGGAAAAAAAAATGTTTACTATAAAACAGTTACTTTTATAAATTCCTTTGAGATCTCTTTTACTGTCGTTGTAGGACCTACTTGTGTCCTTATGAAGACAGCCTCTTCTACGCTAAAAGACAGAAAACAGAAGGGGTGTGCTCAGTCTGGCTTTGCTCATTGTGTTTCCCTCTTCTGCTCTTCATGCCAACTGCATGTCCTAGGCATGTATGTGAGTTCTATGCCAGCATTACAGCTGATGGGGAAAAAAAACCAAAAACATCGTAGGCTTAAAATAAAGCTGACAATTTGGAGACCGAGATTTCAGATCTGAAAATGAATGTACTTACCTGTCATCGCTCGGCTCCAGAGCTGTTGTCCAGTAAAAGGCATAAGTCTGAGGGCTCACATGGACAGCAGCACAGCTGACCCAGGGCTAGGCTGCTATCATCAGATCTGTGCTTTTAGTGCAAATAAAGTGTCATGTCAGGGGGAGGGATCAGTTAAGCCCTCTGCTATTAGCTCTGTTGTCATTGTAAGCACTTTTCCAGGTTGTGCTGCTGGAAGCAGCTATTTCAATCCACCCACATTTTTTTTCTAGAGCAAATATGGCCAGATTCTTCACTCTTGCTGGAATGTAAAACAGCAAAGAGGATGCACAGTGGCCAGAACATAGAACATGCACACAAACTCTCATTAATGGCTGTATTGAACTGGGGGTTCGAAGATCACTGGTGTGCTGGACATTGTTCAAAGAGCACAAAAAATAATGTTCACAATATAAAACAAGAGGCACATGCAACCAGTGCTCCTATTTAAACCCTCAGATTAGAGCAATCCAAGCCCAGGAAGGCTGCTGAGATTCCTGGGACTGTGTTTCTGGTCTAATAAGCTAATCCACTGCTATCTTCCTCCTTGGTTAGTTAGCTGCTGTCCTGCACACATGGAAGGAATTGTGGACAGCTGGAAAGCCCTCCCCTGCAGTGAGCTTCTGCCAGAACCACGTTGGTCCCAGCCTGCGACGGCCCCATACCCCAAGCCTGGGCTGCAGCGATTCCTGTTTCTAAAAAACAAGAGGAGAAAACAGCAAACTCTGGGTCATGTACAGCTCATGCAATAAGCACTCAACTTGATAGCACAACACTGGAATTAAAGAGATCTTTAGTTTGTTTGCCTTCCTTGTATTTACAGCTGCAAACATCAAAGGCTGGCTCACACACAGACCAACGAGCGCATTTAAGTACCAGGATATACCCAAACAGCTGCTGCCTGGTCAGGAGAACCATCCTTCAGAGCCATTGTCATTAACAATTCTGTAATCTGTATTGATGGCAATGCAGGGAAACATAACCGACTGCTGTTCAGGCACTAGCAGTCCTCAGCTGGACAGCTTGTCTTTCTCCAGGAGTTATATAGAGCCTCCTCCAGTTTAGGGAAGGATGGAAAAATGGAAGATGAGAGCTGGAAAGCGGCTATCTGAGTAGGACTATATCCTGCAGGGTCATTGGTAGATTAAAGCCTACAGTAATTCATATTTGAAGGATTTAGTAATTAATTTAGTAGTCAAAATGAACAAATGCCTGTTGCAATGGTTTGGCCAGCTCCTGTAGGCTTTAAGTTGGACCATTTCTTTAATGGATCAAACAGCTCATTTTCTGCTGCTTGATAAACGGTTTGTGCACAGCCCTCCTAGAAATCCACCTGAGAGAATGCGCGATTCTGCATGTGGTGTCATAGCTACAGCCTGTGACTTCTCACCAGGGGACTAATTCCCTGCAGAGATTGTACCAAACACTATCAGAGGGTTTCCCTTTAAGAGCTGATTTCTGATCTTCATCCTTACCTTACTTTGTGCTTTTGTCTCACTGTAGGTCATCTTTTCCCATGCAGGTATTTATAGTCTCTAATACTCTAGACACCTTGATTTCCAGGCACTGATGAGCTCTTCCTCACAAGTATATTTTGTCTCCTCTTTGCAGCTTTTGACACTGTGCTGCTTAACCAACATGGGATAAAAATAACCAGAATAGCGCTAGCATTTTTAATCAGAGAGACAACTCTGGGAACAGTTTCAGATACCCTGTGATTCACATACAGATTAACAACTTAGGACTCCTTCCCAGGCTTCTGAAACAAAAGAAGCTGCAGCTCATCTTCCATCTCACTGTAACTCACACCTACTTCTCTCTCTGCAGTGAACAGGTAGAACAGATGTAAGTAGGTCTGTGGGAGTAAAACCGAGTCAATGGATAGAGCTCTGCTGTTAGGTATGAAGAAGTCAATGCATGAGATACATGTCCTTCCTACTCCACAGTCATTTTCTTTCCAGATTCCTCTCCATATCTAACCTGTCTGAAAATCTCTACACCATGGCAGAGGAGATGTGCTTTGGTAAAAAGATGTACATTCCTTTAACCTCATATTTCCCTCCCTTCTCATTTACCTTGTGCACAGTTACAGTGAATTTTAATTCCTTGTTCTTCAGAAGTTATTTGATTTCCAGCTAAACTCTCTGCTTGAAATTTTCACCATATCCCCCACATCCTCAGCATGGAAGGAGACAGAGCACCTCCAAACAATTAGTCATTGGAAATTGCAACATGATTAAGGATGGAAAAGCTGGTTAAAATGGAGGGATGAGCTGGCTGCTTCATATGGAGCCTATTCAGCAAAGCCAATACCCGTGCACATTACACTTCACTGTCTGTGCTTCACAGGTAGGAACACGGGGTCATGGTTAGATAAAAAGTTAGAAGCTGGGTTTAGAAAGGGAATGGGAAGGAAAAAGAAAAGTGTTCATTGAATGTGGGGAGCTGCTTCTTAGGTTTCCTACTGAGATCTGTAAAGTTAGACCCCAGATTCGACAGTAAAAATCTCTTCTCCTGAAATATCCCCATTTTAAAAGTTAACAAAAGCCAAAAGAATATCTCAAACCTGAAGCTGATTTCCAATAGGACAGTAGTGTGATAGTCAGCACTTTTTAAATCCTAAAAGATGAAAATAAGAATTAGGTAGAATATGTGGAAACCTTTTAATTACTGTGGGAAAGGACTAATAGAGAATGTTTGCTGGAGTAAAAGAGAAAACAACAAAAAACATTGCTTATATAAAAAACTCAATTTCTTCCATTAGTAGGAAAATGTTAGCAGGATTTTAAATGCTGTGGATTTAATAATTAGTGGTGTTCAGAAATGCAGCAACATTCACTTTGTACAAAACCCTGAACTTAGGCAGTGATGAGATGATGAAAACTTTTTAAGAAAGAATGAGATCAATAGAGTCAAACCCCAAATGCCTTTGGATGAATGGCATTACGCTGTGATGTGAAGCTTGAATGTTAGCGCAGAGCTCCCATTATCAAAGTGCTCACTGACATGTTCACTTCATTAACTCCATTGAATACCCAGAAATCATACTGCCAAAGAAGCAGCGCTTGACTTAAATATTACATCTATCAATTTTACAAGTTAAAAATGAACTTTCCTGTGTTTTTACACCAGGGTTTGCTCCAGGGAGCAGCGATGGCTGGCTGATGAGGGAAGGCACGTGGGAGCCAGAGGTGAGAGCAGGGCAGGGAGAGGCAGGATGCTGAGTGACAGTGTGGGTCAGGGTCTGGCCCAGTGGCATCGATCAGGGTCAGTCTCAGTCCCGTGATCACTGGGCAAGTCCCCAGGGGGAAGGCAGGTCTGAGGTCAGGCCGGGAAGCCAAGCCTACACTGAATGCTCTCAGGCTGTGCGACCACATATATGCCACAGAGTGCTCACAGTAAGCCACTTAAAAACATCTTCACCATTATTTTTAGGATCATATCAGTTTATATTATGTTTATTGTTTCAGTGTAGATTAAATTCTTAACTAAATAACACCTTAATTGCAAAAAAGGAGGGGAATCAGCACTGTTCTTTGAGAGCTGAGACTGCTTCCTGCGTGCATGAGACAGGAACCATCCACAGCTCCTGAATATTTGTGTGCATCACAGACATGCCATAAAGGAAAAGAGAAATCCCAGATTCCTTGAGAGTCCAGTGTGAGGATGCTTGCCTGGGCTGTAGGAAATCCAGGGTAAATTTTCTGCTGTGCCATTCTCCCACTTACCACCCCCAAATGCCTTAACTTGGAACACTGGGACTGCTCTGGGAGACATCAGCCAACTTTTAAAACTTTCTGTTCTGAGAAAGCTTTCCAAAAACAAGATTACCCCAGACTACAAGATTGCACAGTTCCAGGTAGGGCTAGCTTTTCCAGTTATTTTCACTTTTAACAAATCAGGTGTGTTTTGAGGGGGAGGAGGATTTGTTTTTTAATAAATCTAATAACTCAAAAGAGAAAATTCTGAAGCAGCTCTAATTCCTTGCATGCATAACTTACAGCCTAAATGGGCAAGACAGATGAAGAAAAGTACAAAGAAATAATTATTCCTTGACAGGAGGGAAAGAGAGAAGTAAAGTGATTTGCCCAGTATAAATCTTCTGGGTAACCATCTAGTTAACACCTTACTCAGAAGGCTATTTAAGCTTTTTAAAATGCATTCCTCTCACTTTCTGTCCCATATAATAAACACTAGACAGCTGCTTCCACTCTCATAAGCGTGAATCTTTAATTCTTCTTCTGTCATCTGTTTTAAATAGCAGAGTATGATTTTGCTGTGATAAAGTTCTTGAATCATAATATATAAATCTGTTTGTGATTTGTAAATGTCAGTACGTACGGTACTTGGGCATTTGATTACTGACTGCCTCAAGCATACAAACGAGCATATTAACACCTTAGCATTCTTGTCAGAATTAACTCATCTTAATGCTTCTAAAAACATCTCTCCTCTGCAGAAGTAATTTCTTTCAAGGTTTCTTAAATACTCTTTAATTTAAGCTACTCCACTTGTCCCTGTAAATGGCAGAATCTGTTTCCAAAAGACCCAGCTGACAACTCACAAGGTCACGTGCTCAAAGTTTTTAACTTATTTAATTTTGAGGGACAAATATGAAACAAGCAGAAGTCTAAAAGTCTTCAAAGTCTCAAAGTCATATACCACGTTGCATACAGCTCCCACGTCTGTGAATACAAATAGGTATTCAGGCTAAAGCTGTGAAGTAAAAAGCAAACTCCCTCCTTCCTACCTCACAAAACTTCAAATACTCACAAAAACATACCAAATAAATATCATCTCGCCTCTGCTGGCAAAATAACTGCTCTCTCCTTAGTTATCCATCTCTTGCTCATCTTGTCCTTTGATGGAGCCTCCTGTCATCTTTCTTTCTCAGATTCGTCTTGGTGGAATTCACCTTTGCCTTCTTGCTGCGATCAGTGAACGGCTTCTCTAGCAAAACTCTTTCTGGTTCAGTACAGACAAAAAATAAACATCATTTTCAGCTCCACAAGCTTGCAATTTAAAGTAGCTCCATGTACCTTTTTTTACTTTCCATATATTCAAAAACTGGCACTTCAAGCACCCTGCACTGCCACAAAGAGCTGCAGAGTGGGGCAAGCCTCAGTGCCTCAATTTCGCAGAACTGAAAACCCAGACGGACAGCTGAAGCACCTTCCCTATTAACACCTGCTCCACTCACTGTGTTCCAGTCTGTTCTCTCCTCACACTCCTTGAAGACACACATTATAAAGTGACATAGTGCTATTTAAAACCATTTAAAGTATAAAACACAGGTATGCAGTATTTTTTTAAACAGAAGGCTTGATTTCTCTTTTTCTTGTCTGACCAGGACTACTTTTTTGCATATTAGAGTTTAATCGTATTTTTCCCAAAGTAATTCAATAGTAAGAAGATTAACCACTAGCTAATAAACATGAAAACATATTTTGAACCTAAATGATGTAGTATGTCCAGTAAAAAAATCACTATGGGATGAACGCAAAAGAATTTACTCAATAAACTATATTACAAAGCTGAAAAAAAGAAAACCTATAACTTCCAGGAAGTTACTAATTGTTTCATTTTGTAGTTTGGGTTTTTTTCTTGTTCCTGTATTTTAATTTTGAGCAATAGGCAGGCAACCTCTTTGTCCATCTAATTTATAACCGACAGCAGGACACACCTCTGGAGAAGCCTGCCTACTGAGCATTTTCTTGGATTTTATTTGAAGGATTTTTTTTCCAAATGAAAGCTGGGGTTAGCTAATGATATAACACGATTTTAACCAGTTATCTAAAATTTTGCAATTTGTAGAAGCCTCACCGGATCCCAGAAGACAATAGCAACAATCCCTCATTTTCACTTTCAACTAAATGAAAAAGCCGTAGGCATCCTACTGTTCTGCCATGGGATAGTGGAAGGCTTCCATGGTCAGTGCAGTACGGAATTAGTGAAAAAAAATACTTTGGAATACATTGTAAGCATCCTGCAGGGGGAATTAGATGTTCACAGCTGCCAGTATGCCTAATTTCTCACATGCTGCATGTAAAGTTTGAGACTGAACAATGAACAAGAGTGAATTTACGTATGCATATTTTTTATTCTATTTTTTCTGATGAAATTAGAAGTAGAAATTGCAGTGTGATGCCATATTAATGGACACATCCATGTAGACATTCAGCTGGTTTATAGAAGTGTATAATCTCTACGAAAACAAACCACAGTAAGTGTTAAAGCAATAGCTAAGGACTCAAGAGATAGAGCCATGCTTGTCTGTCCAGCAACGCACTCGATTTCCCACAGGAGTCTGAGGAATTAAAAATCTATTGCAGACGAGTTTGATTCTTGCCACTTTGTATACCTTAGTTCTGCTTCAATAAAATGAATATAAAGTGATATCCTGGGTCTGTAGGGTCTCCTGAGCATTACAGTATCTCCACAGAGGCAATGGTATCTTCCCTGGTAGAGAGAAAATGTTTCATACAGAGTAAAGAGACCTCTGCACACTCACACACTTCCCTAGTATCTCCCTTCCTTGGCTGTCACAGCAAAGGGCACAACTCCAGTTTGGACAAACCAGACCTAAGCAGAAGGAGGAGGTGGGAAGCTGAGGATTCAGAGGTGGCTGTTCTGGAAATGAATATTGTAGCATTGCTCGTAAAACCAGTGATATTCCACTGTTCGCTCACGGATGCAATCAGTGCGCGGTAAGGCCGAGCGTTATTCACCCTCTTGACATAAGGAACTGTTATCCCTATATCACATGCCCAAACAAGGCATATAAATTACACAAAGGTTTCAGAAATGAGGAAAACTGCCTCCAACTTACTGCGTGCACTCCCAAGAAATGCAGCACAGGGAACCACACACTGTGTAGCCGGCTGTGTGCTGTTTCCTGCACGGAAAAGCCGCAACTCACACTCTGAAGGAAGTGCAGCAAGGACGAGCACTGAACACCCACAGAGACTTGGATTCAGTCCTAGTCAACAGACGGGATTTCACACCTAAAGGAATACTGAATCCCTGTATAAGAAAAGGACTAGGACTGAGTTCCTATAACCTAGATGCATTGGGGAATACAAAATTGGCTGACCGGGCCCAGTAGACAGCCTTGTTCTATTTGTAAGGAAGTGCTGATTGCTTTGCTTCCCTTTTTCCTTTCTGAAAGCCAGGACAGCCCCAGAAGAGACTCATGCTGGGATGAAATAATCACAGAAACTTTTTTCTCTGAAATTTACAAACATTGTCTTTAAAAAAAATAAGTTTTCAGGTACTTTGCTTGTCTGGAAAGAAAATAAATATGATTAAAAACAAAGAAACACATATTATTGCATTGAATTACTATTTGTACAGTGCCCACTTATGACATTTGTCATTAGGAAATTAAATTAATTGTTCAACCTCACCAGTGATATTCTACACTTGTTCATCCTGTGATTATAGCAATTTCAAATTAATGACATACTGATTCCTGGCTATTAACAGTTTAGCATGTAAGTGATTAACATTTTCAATTAATACAATTCATGAAGCTGATTAGGGCAGCAGCACTCTCCGCTGTACATGTGCTGTGTCTTCAAGCTTGAGTAATCACCTGCAACACTTAAGGAGGAGTTACAGGTTAAGGTAAATTAGCCTCTGGACCACTTGCCTCATGTTGATTATTTTAAACCATATACTAGACATTTCAGTGAGGACTTCTTAAAATTTCCGCAGACATACAATGAATGGATCCCCAGTTATTACAAGTTGATTCACATAAAGCACAAAAAAGCTACAGACACTGTAATTAAAAGAAAAGATTCATAATCTGAGTATCACTGCTTAGCCAAAATTTTAAATCCCTTGAAATCCAAACAGCCTCAGGGGGCTGGATGGAGTCTGTTTGTTGTATTATGGAAAGCCGACAGTATCCTCTGTTTCATGTTATGTGTTCTTGGTTAGTTCATTAAGGGATAACATACACTGTGCCTCCAACAACAAATCTGAGGTACTAATCCTCACTTCCTCTGAACTTGAACAATGGTAACTTCTCTTCCAACATCAGAGACGGTAAAAATCCCAAGATTTAATGTCTCTTTTTTCAATACAGAGGACTCAGTTTCTAGGACTTCCCATGTCCATGATCCCTAACACATGTACTATCAATTTATTATTTTCTTACTAGTTTCATAGTGTATCAAAGTAAATTTTTTGGTGACGTGTATGCCATGAGCTTCCACTGGGTTATGGAAAGTCAATTTGATCATGTCCATCAGCCATTTTTATGGCCAGCCAAAACCTGGCGAAGAAATACTGGCTCTGCTTCTTATACCAGAGACTGATGACCAGAGCATATGCTGCACTGAAAAAAAAACCTGTAGGACTTGAAGGGAGGATCTCTAATCACATGGAGCTCATTAGAGGCTACATACTTATTTTAGATTTCATCAGTGATCCTTCTGTGTTTACATCAGACTTTACTCATCAATCATTTGCACTACCAGAGCCAGTCCAAGTGACGTCCATTGACACAAAATTACTATTTCAACGTAAATACCAGAAATATTCAGAGATATTGATCTTTGATTTAGCCCTGCCCCCATGTGGTCTCTTATGTCGTTTTCTTTTATTAAAAGCACCACTACCAAATACTTAATAAAATCAAGATATTTCTTGCCATCTTCTGTTCCTGTTTTTAGTTTTCCCCATCCATTTGTTCTGCAGTTTCAGATTGGTCTACCTGCCACCTCCACTCCTTCCCATTTCTCGTTCTATTTCAAGTCTTTCTGACTATGCCAGGCAATTTCTAAGCAGATCCACAGAAATCTTCCCATGATTTGTCTATGATGCATGACTGAGCCACTGCATTTTGATAAGATTCAGTTTGGATGGGCAGTGTCTGAGAAAGCACCACAATTCAGAGGAAATGTAGCACAGTCAAAACCCTGGACTGGAACAAGATGTGGGACAAATTCTCAGGTTTGTTTCTGTGGATGAGCTCTTCTCTCATGAATCTCTTTCCTCCATCCACATACAACCAATATAAAGTACAGCAATAGTAATCCAACTAGTCTGCAAATTTCTGACTACTATTGGCCTGTAAAACTGAAAGTCTCCCACTTTGTACATTCTGTTGTCCAGATCTGTGGATTTTCACCCAAACTCAAACGGTGTTTGAAGTCATGGCGCGAAACAGATGGGTATGACCCAGTGTCTCTCCATGCACACAGAGATCCTGCCAGATGGCACTCTCCCCTGCTTCATGAGACTCTCTCTGGAAATGAAGAGAGGAAGGTTACAAGGTCTGTTTATGCCATCACAGAACAGGGAGACATACTGGTCCACTGCTCTGTCTTCAGTGGGCTCTTACCGTCAAGGATCCATGGCTTCTCTTCAGGGTCCATTTCTTCAGGAACACAAAATCTGCCTGATAGCTTGAAACAAGCAAAGCAGGAAATTTTCCCATATGAAACAGAGTATACTCCTTTTCCCTTAGATAAGCAGACTATGTAATGCCCCCATGTAACCCTAGTACCAGTCAGAAATAGTTTTAAATAAGTACTTATGACTGCAGATGCTGACTTCTGATGATAAACTACTTAATCGTGAGCTAATGGCTCTCTTACAGTCAGTTATTCCAGTGCCAGAGTCTGCTGGCTGAAGTTGCCCTCGATGCCCTTGTGTTAATTACTTTGACTAACTACAGGAGAGACTTATTAAATTTACTGATTGCACTGTCCATAAACCAATATTTTCTTATCCTTCTACATCAATAACCAGAGTATTACTCTCTTTAGCAGTGATGATTTTTCTTTGGCTTATATGGCCTTTGTTGAAATTCAGTGAAATTTCCCTTTGTTTACAGGACCAACGCAGCACACTAAGATTCGGGGATTAAGTTGTGCGTGTGGGTTTTTCATAGCCCTCTCAAAGAGGCAATTTTTCTTCCAAGGTTTTAACCTTTGGCAATCAGTAAAATAGACAAATATTAGATACATTCGATATTTAGACTCACGGAACCATCAAAATATCTACCTTATTCCATTTACATCTTCTTCCAATGCCACTGAACCATTCTTAACAATTTGCAGAGATACTGTGACACTTCAGGCACTATTAACAATGCCATTTTCTATTCTTTCAAGAACAAGTTAGTGTCATTATCATCACTGGGTGTCAGAACTCCCCTTGATCTGTCAGCTATGAAAGGAAGAACACTAGTGAAGAAGTCAGACACATTCTCAGCGTTACTAATTCTAATGCCAGTATAGATATTAGTCTGCACGTATGTATCAGCAAATTAATTCATTCAGTCTGTTTCCTCTGTTTTATATTTTCCATCCTCTCCCATCATTAATTAATTTCTAAAATTCCTGTTTATTCTCTTCAATTTACTGCAAGTTATTGCAGCTTGGTCTACCAAGATGACAAATTTAAGTATCACCTTTGCTTAGTGTGTGTTGAAGCAGAATGAAAATGTCACCCTCCCGCCAGGTGCATTAAGCTTTGGTCTCTCCAGTCCTGCGTTAGTATCTACCTTTCTCCACTTGTAATTAGAATGATTACTTATCTCTGTGCTTCACCACTTACAGCTGGTAGAATCCAGAGAGGGGAGTGACACAGTATTGCTTCTGTTACTACAAGGTGACAAATGCAAGGTTTCACTTTTATTTGAGAGACAACCTGAAATGGAACACAACCCTTCCCTTTAGCTCTCAAGACAGTCATCTTGGTAAGAGTGTGTGGGGTAGCACAGACCCCTCAATACAGGAGGATTAAGGGTACCTTGGTCCCCAGTTCTGGGGGGGAACTCAGCTTAATTAGGATAAGGACCCAAGGCTTTCTAAGGGACAGTAACTTCCCCAGACTGTTTCATAGCATTATTGCCCAGAATTTCAGCAGAGCTCCAGTCCTCTCTCTGACACCCTTTGCGGTTCGATTCCCCCTATGCAGCGTGCCACATACTTTGCAAAGGAGGTTTCCCAAGGCGGCACCTGATTGTAACTAAGGTGAGAGATTATTCCCACAGCCCAGTGAGAGATTCTTGGGAGTTCTTTACCTTTATTTGGAGTAAGGAATGTAAAAAAGAAGCAGAAAAGGATTTCAGACCTTTCTCTGTATGATAAATATCACAATACATTTTCCAAACTTGTAAGATTATTTATATGGAAAATATTTATACTGTATGCCAAACATGGGAGCCCTTGTAGAAGAATAAAACCAAAGAGCAATCTACTACATTGCAGCTTTGTCGCTGAGCTGCTATCTTGGCAAGCACTGGAAAATGATAGCCACCATGTATCGTCACACAGCACAGAGTGGTGTGAGTCCGTGGTGTTCTGGAAGTAAGCCAGGCAATAAAATAATGAGGGACTTGGACATGAGTCAGAAATAAATTATCTTGAATATTAATGAAGAAGGAAAGAAAGAAAAAGAAATCTAACTGACCACCCACAGCAGAACAAAAATCACAGTGTTTCAGAAATTACTGGACATTTTTCTAATACCGCAGCTAGAAAGATATTGAAGAACCTAAAACGAAATGGCCTCATGTTCAGAGATTCTGAGCATTCATTCACACAGCTGGAGTGGTTTCTGCTCAGTTTATATGCTGTTTCTTTCCTTGTAAATGAAATAATTTCCAACAGTACTGTCTGTCACGTCTCACAGTGTTATGACGACAAGTAGTCAAAACCTTAAGATGAAACAGATTTCTGATGGAAAAGGATGATTAGTAAAAAAAAAAAAAATGTATCTTTCACAATGAAAGCTCAGCTTTTGCTAATTTTATATAGCTTTTCTTCTGGCAACCTAGGTCAGACTTTTCAACTTTTGAGCAGATCCAACTTGCAAACATTTACACTGCTTCATCCAAGGAACCAGAAGCCTTATGAATCCTGCTGTGAATCAGGGAACTCAGGGTCAAGGCAGTGTTTGACATTTAATATGTCTAGTTACTCTGTCATGAAACTGTGATCTTAAAAATTACAAGCTTTCCACTCCAAAAATTAAACAAAATTCCAAAATCTCAGGCCTACCAAAACTTGTATTTGCAATTGTGTGGTCACAAGGTCCAATTATTTATTTGCACTGCAGCTTTTTGGAGATAGAGGTTTCACCTAAAATGAGAAGAATCACACGGCTTTTGGTTATAAGCTGTTGGAGATCAGAGGCAACACATTTTCATTTTGCAAAATGAAATTTTCAGGGTATCAGTTATGAGTTTTTTTCTTCATGATTCTGGATTTCAACTCTGGACCAGACATTTGGAAAAAACCAAATAAACTGTGGAAAGGAAGTTAAGACTCACAGCCAGATTTAGACAGCAAGGTCCTCAAGGATCACTGTCTCTGTGTATTACTGTAGAGATCCTTGGGACCTCTTAATTGGATGCATAAAAATAACCATTAATATGTCAGAGCAGAGACAGAGGACTCCCAAGACACATGTGTAGCAGAAGATAGGGATTTGTGTCTTTATATTTATTTTTCCTTTAAAGACAAATCACCCTTTTAACAATCCACATTCAAAATAGTACATTGTGTGTTATGGAAATTATTAATTAATATATATTCTATTCACATTCCTTAACTAAGGCTTTCCACTCAATACCACTTCAAGAATGGGGAAAAAACTTTTTCTTGATTTAAACCATGAAGGATTGAGTAATGTTAGGACCCCCTATGAGAACAAGCAGAAAAATCGTTACCTCTTCCCCCAGTCTACCCTGCCCAAAAGAATGAAAGGCCCACATCCTAACTTCCTTTCCAGACATTTGCTAAAGCTTCTTCTGTTTTACTTCTGCCAACACCTCCTCAAGTATTTGATCAAAAATATTTGCTCAAAAAAAGCAAAGTTTATTGACTTCTAAAGCTTTCTCTCTACAAATGGATCAATAAAACCTTCAATGGCAAAAAGTAGCTCATCTAATTCTCATCACTGTATTTACATTGCACTGAAAGCAATCAGAGAAACAGGGACCCTGCTGATCTTCTAAACTTTCCAGAACATGAGCTAGAGGGAATAGTGTGTGTGTGGATGGATCACTGGTACACCAGAGACCTCCAAAAACACAAGATAAAAAAAACTAGCAAAGACATAGCCTAAGTAGGAGAAAAGAATGTCTTTTACATAAATTTTGTCAAAAAAGTCTTCAGGATGCAGTTCTAAAAGTGGTTTAAAATATTGTTTGTGGATTTCTTTTTTCCTGCTTCTCAGCAGTCAGCATTGATTGTCTGGGCTTTTTATAGCCCTGTGCATGCAAGCTAGTTACAAAATTGTCATTAGCACTAGAAAATCACCTGCCGCTAAGCTGCATACTGTGGATGCAAATTTAGCATGCTCATAAACGGAAAGCATGAGAGAACAGAATGTCCCTAGAACTACAGCTGGGAATATTAATCAGTTTGAAATATATTTAGACTGGATGAGAAGGGATTAATAACATCACAGAAATAATAGAACTTTCTTCTTCAGATAATCGATCCAGTTTTTACTTTATTACTCTTTTATAGCTGCACGGTGGCCCATCTGAAACAACTGGGAGGTTCTGAAGTCTCGTCGTGAACAGCTTTGCCCACATTTCAGGATCTCTCATCTCAAGCAGTCCTTGTGATCCCAGATGAAAGGTGAAAGCCTGAGTGGGCAAGAGTAGTCCAGGGTGGGATTTTCAAAGGCTGTCTCAGACTCAGAAAGTCCCTTTCTTCCCCTTATCCACATCAGGGCTGGAGAGCTCCTCACCGACCTGCCCAGGGCTGCTCTTCCTCACCACCCCTGCACCCAAATTCTCCGCTGAACATCAGCACGACTTCGGCAGGAAAGGCTGAGAGGAAGGGGGCCTCCAGCAGTTACAGTGCTCTCCTGGGAAAAGGAAACAGAGGCATAAAATATTCCTTTGCATGCAAAGGGCAGTCTGCTAAGCCGGGTTTCCTGACAGGTACAGCCCAGGCATGAGGTCACAGGGCTCATGCCCCCTCCTCCTCTTCCTTGACTGGAAAGTGAGGCCACATACTAAGAGAATGTCTGAGGTATCGGGTGGTACAAACACAATGCAGCACCACAGCTGCGCTAGCTCTTATGAATCAACATGAACTACAGCATTCTCCTCTCAAGAAATTGAAATACAGCTCTGCCATCTTCTCTCATATTTTAGCTACATCCTTCTCAAACACTCTGGATCTATCTGTCACTTGCTGTAACCCACAGAAAGCCAGTGCAACCCATTAAACATTAAAACTATTCAGTAAGACAGAAAGGAGAGTCTATTTTTTTTTTTGCTGAGTTTGATTTCTGTCGGTTTAGCAAGCAAAATGGTCTCAATAATAGGACCAGAAGATCACCAGAGATGGCAGGAAGAAAGAAGAGGAATATACATTTTGTATTAAGTGGGAGCTTAACAGTCTCATGAAACCTTCCCCAAAGTCTTTTTTTAGGTATGAATGCAAAGCAAAAACACCCCACTTCTCAGTGTCCATGTGGGGCTAGGCAGCTCTCTCAGCAGCATGCTCATACTTTACGGTCCCTCCTTCACATGCTTAACTCAGCATTCCCAAACCTCCTGCAGGCACCAGGCTATGTGTTTCAACAGTGGCTTTGCCACACCTGAGACTCAGATCTCTACAGGCATTTACATGGATGCCTCCCACTGCTTTCAATTAAGTCAGGAGCTTAAATACCTCTGAAAATTTGATTCTGTAAGTCCTCTTTTTGTAGCTTCAGCCCCTCAGGCTTTAGTTCCTGTGCCAGGAACTATCATTTTCAGTTACGAAGGGCTTACATTCAGACCTTACTGATGTCATAAATACAAGATTTCAGTTTCTGAGAAGTGATTTTGAAATATGAGATAAATATGCCACAGATCCTGTGCAGCATGGTTTCCAACTTATTTTACTGCTGACTATCAGCCTAAAATGAGATTTTATATAACCCAACCTAAAAATGGAAGTTTACCGCAGAACTGCTGGTAGACTCTTTGTAATATGTGATATGCTAATGCTTTTAGAAGTCCTTACAAGCAATCTAATTAAAAAAAAAAAAAAAAAAGAATCACAGAAGAATGAAACATGACCACTAATACAGTCTTTTCACACAGTGAAAAGATCTCAGGGTATTTCCACATCACCCGAAGGTAATTCACCTTTCAGTTGCTAGCAAAAAAAATGTTATCTTCATGAAAAAATTGCCTCAAGGAACTTAACAAACGTTGAACTCTTCTAACAATGAGATTTTAATGAGCTACCCAGTGAAGATGAGGGAATTACACAAAGTTTTGGTGTTATCTTCTTCTCTTCTACAACTACTGTTGTATCACAAGGGACTAAACACCCCTCCATGAATACAGCTGTTGTTCTTCACGGTTCTGCAATAGGGATAAGTTAGACCTAATGCTTTTTGTTGCAGTTCTATCATGCTAGCTACAAAAATACCTTTGCACTTTGCTCTCAACAGCAAAAACTTTGTTACTCCAAACACTGAAAGTCAACCAAGCAGATGCATCTTCCAGACACCATGTTTTGCTAGTGTTGGCTAAACAACCTCAATGCACATTTTCTTTCTTCATGAAAAAATTTCAACAAAAAGCACAGCTTTATCTTAACTTTCCATTTGGTTACAACACTTCAGCCTTTTGTCCATCCCAAACTCTCCGCATATTTTGTCAGTCTGCTCTCCTTTGAGGCTGGACATTGGTAGGTTCAGAACACTCAGATGCATGGATCAGAAATGACATGAAGAATCCTCATTCTTCTATGGTTTGGCCAATGTGTCTTGTTATCAGCATTATGATCATACAGGTTTGGGTTCAGAAAAAAAAATTCCTTGACATGGACTGACAACAATCTCAGGATTATAAGGCAAGAAAGACAGAAAGAAAATTCTCTCCAGCACAGGGGTTGAAACCCATCACATTTATTCCCTTCTACTTCTTCTAAGCCAGTAAAATATTTCACCCCAGTTAAAGTCTTTGGGCTTAGAAAAGGGGTCAAGTAGCAGGCTGAGAAATGGGAAAAAATCAGATTTGATGCAATAACAGGTTCTTTGAGTTTCTGTGAAAGCTGGGCTTGAAAAGCTGTCCTGAAACCAGGACATCATACAACCTTAACTTTATCTATCATACAACCTTATCTGATGGTACGAGCACAAGAAAAACCCCAAACCATCAACCCATTCCATTTGCCACCCTCCATTCTACTTCCTAGATCTGTGTTTATAATTTAAAAACAGCTTGAAAGGGCTGAGGACTGCGGGTAGTCTAATCTCATAAATTTCAAGTAATACTTGTGTTCTATATTTTCTGATGTTGATTTCAAGCCATAATCAATATTTTGGATATTTACTTATGTATGAACTCCTTTGGATGCTGCTTCTGCACCACGAAGGTCTCCTTACCACAGTATTCTCAGACTTCTCCTGCTCATTCTCTCCACACCATCTCCCCATGAAAGAAGATGGGTACATATGGGAATGGGCTGCTGTGGGTATTCCCACTGACTGTGAGATACACAGTCACAAATAATTCTTATCTGGCACCTGTCATATCCCTCACAAAATCCAATGGGAATCTCAACACTCACCTCAGTTGTAGCAGGAAAAGAACTAATATTTTATTATGTTTAAAAATCAAGGAAGAAGGAGAAAGCTACTTTTCTTTAATCTAGGCTATTTTTAGGCAACATTTTTACATACTTTTAATCCCAGATCCTCTAGTCTCCTGCCCTACCAATTTTCAAAAATAAATAAATGTTACCACAAAACTAAAGCACCCCACATATTAATTACATGCATAATTTGTGAGGAAATGGAATTGCTGTGATCAGTGACACACAATACAGTATTTGTTCACAACAAGTACAAAAGTAAAAGCCAGAACCAAGCAAGAGTAACACTTGTCTTTGAATCCATAAACTGCTTGTTTTAATTAGAAGCTAAGAGGCAGACGCAGCAGAAGCTGACCACCTCAAAGAGATCAGAAAGGACTTCTTCAGATCTCTTCAGAGAATATTTGCAATTGCAAATCACAGCACAAAGGAGCAACAGCAGCCTACTCCAACCTGAATAAAATCCAGCTCTATAACAGTACTGAAGCTATTTTAGGTATCCTGATTTAACAACCTCTCTTACAACAAAAGCAACAATCAAGAAGGTTTAGCTACCAATTTTACTGGGTATCTTCATACATAAATTTCAGGCAGGTTTAGAACTAAGGCAAGTGGTATTTCCTTCACTTTACTGAAGTGATGGTGCAGAGAGCAGCAGCACATTACCCGGGGTCAGGAGGGTAGGCAGCAGCGCTGGAACAGCAATGCCCAGCTCAGGGTAACATTCAGTGGTCCCCTAATCCAGAAAGCAATAGGAAAACAGAAGCACTGCTGCCCCTTGAGAACCAGTTTGCCCTAAAGAGCTATTTGCACCTCTGGGAACACTCTTGATCAGCTGCTCTGGAGGTCATGCAGTGAGGAATCAGAACCAAACAGCACACGTAAAGTTCTTATGCTGAGCACCTGTGTAAAGAAAACAATAAACCTCTTTCACTGCATCTCCGTTTTTCCTTTATACTCATCTACAGATGCGCCCTCTTCACCATTCTCCAGCTCATTTGGTGTATATGCATTATTCAAAAAACCAATAAAACCCAAGCGTGGAAATAATTTTTCATAAACTACGTAAAACCAGCCCCTCTTTAAGACAACATTATGTTTCCAGTGTTTAATTTCTTCCCTCCCACACACATTACAGAGAGCCTAAAATGGCACAGGGACTCTGCTGGGTATGATTTATTGCCTTGATTTATTGAACTGAGCAATGACAGAGCTCCCACTTGACAAGTTTTCGTTTCTTCATGGCAAGTAATTAGCCTTCGTACTGCCAAAGGGCTCTTCAGCTGCCCTGTCAATGCTGTTCCAACCTAATGAAAACACACCATCCTATCATAGTAAGACATTTACATTATTCACATACTGCTTTCCAGTGGCCCGTCATTAGCTCCAGCCTGCTTAACTTTGCAGGTTTATTTGCTGCAACAGAACAGAAAAAATGTGATGCTCAAGGAGGAAAGGAATCATTCAGCAGCAATCTTGCCTCTCTGCTGGGTTAAAACAAGGTCTTCTGACACCCCCATGCCAGTGATTTTAAAGAGAGGGTGTGAGGATATATACCCCAGCACACATTTTTGGCTATCACACCTCATCACGGTCATAATCTCTCTCCTGCTTCTTCCTCCTGACAGGTAGCTTACAGCTATCTGATCCTGATACCAAACTGGTCTCCTGCCAAGCTGCCAGCGCTCTAGCCATCAAATAAAATCTATAACCACATCCTTGCCTGTTCCCTGGCTACCCAGGGAGAAGAGAAGTGTCAGTGGTTCATCAGCCTTGCTGACTCTTTCGGGCTGGGACCAAACCCTGCAGGCAGACAGTCCAGCTGGGATGGAAGAGGAGCTGGGAGGGCACGCTGCCCAAGCCACAGTGCTGCCAGAGCTATACAGAGGAAGATGTTCTCTTAAGCAATCCCCTCAAATTCCACAAACAGGGCTTTGTCTGGTGTGGTATTAACATCCCAATGGAGATTTGCAAACTGTAAAGTGCCTCAACACCTTAACATGTATCAGGCACAGACCTACCCAAACTAACTTAATACAGCCAGTGCAGCTGACAAGAACAGTTTTGTCTAGCAGCAAGATCTTCAGCAAGGCTGTACAAGACCTCTTGGGACCACTGGTTAGGAAGACAGTCAGATTTGTGTGCAAAAAAGGGTATATGGTGAGAGTGAACAGACAAGCTACCACAAAATATACATTCAACTATGCTCTCATAAACTTTCTGGAGTGATACCAGGTCCTTTCAGAATTTTTTTAGCAATCCAGCCGCCAGATTAAGATGTATTAGAGCACACCAAATCACTTCATCCTTTGCCTTGGCCTTCTCTTGTCCTGTTTTCCCCACCTTGCAATAAATTTCCTGTTTCTATGACAAGAAACCCTGTTCCTCATCCACACAGGACTGGTCTTTCCATTGACCAGGAAGCTGAACTGCCAGAGGGAGCAATTAGGAAGCAAAGCATCACTGTGAAGAAAACTTAAGTTCTTCATGTGGAATGGATGATGGAGAAACATTAATTTTACCTTGAAAACTTCAAAGCTATCAATGAATTGCTTAATACGTAGCCAACAATTTCAGTCTACCAACAGCAACTAGAAAAAAAAAAAAAAGAATGATGAATCCTACTAGGAAACCAGCACCTGGCAAAGATATTTCTACTGAAAGATGTTTTCTTTGCAGAAGCTATCTTGCTAGCTGCCCAGTGGAGTATTAAGTGTGTTTAAATTCCAGAGGAAGGTAACTTTCATCTGGACTGCTGGAGCCTTGCCTGGTTTATGCCAGATAATGGTCTAACCCTAGGTGGATGCCAAAGGGTAAAATAAGGAATAGGACCCCCACAGCCATGCTGTTTTGTGGCCTTCCTCAGACCTTGCCTTCCCCAGGAGATGTAAGGAGGGGAAAGCCCTCTGCTTAATTCTAAAAGAGAAAGATAGTGAGGAGAAGGTGTCTCTGCTACCCCCTGGATCACACAACTGAGAAACATAGTTGGTAATATTCACGTACTGGCCATATGGCTCCCAGCATGTTCCCCATCACAAATGAGCAATAACAGAAAAAAACCTTGTTCCCTAAATGTTCTTCCCCACAGATCCTTTGGGGATGATAAAGACACATATAACTCCTAATTCTGGTTTTCTACCTCTGGCTTTCATCATCCACAGAAGGAATGCCTCGTCATCAGCCTGCATGTTACTCTTTTGTCCTATTTCAGCTTTCAGGACAAACAATTCCCTAATGTAAAACTACTGTCCAGAAGAGCAAAGCCCAAAATGGATATGGTCTTCTGTTTGCCTGTGTTCATTTTCACTGGTATTGCCTTTGATACTAGCACTGTATCTTCTTTTCAATCTGCGAAGCACCTAGGACATTTTCTACTGCACACTTGAAAAATACAAAATACTCATAAAACATTGCTTGGGAAGCAGTAAGTAACAAAAACCGAGCTGTTCTACAGCCGTGTATTGTGACAAAAAAAATAAGTGTTGATTAAATTCATGCTATACAGTTTAAGTGTTGCTATTCCAACTGTGAGCAACTAGATATTTCATCTTGAGCTTGCTTTTCAAGGCAATACTAATGCCTTTAGGAGGGTCTTTACTCATAGTTCCTTGCTTATTTCAGAAGTTTCCCCATGCCAGTGCTATTATGCATGTGGGCACCTTGGAATCCATGTCAGAATGCAGATTTGGGGCTTCTAATGTTAAGGCCAAAGGCTGCAGATAAATAAGGTTGTGGTGACCCAGGGGAGCATGCTATGTTTTTTCTAATTCCTTTTTTTCATTTTCAATCTGACTCTTCAGAGACAAAAGCCTACAGAAATTTTAGGGCAGGGGAAGGAAGAAGGGTGAGAACGAAAAGGTAATCACTTTCTGTGGGTGTTTTTCAAGTCTTCTAAAGCCCTAAAGGAGATTCAGTAGTGGAGACTTTGAAAGGAACAAAGGTAGGTCCTGCTTTTCCACCTGAAAGAGGGATGAGGAGAAGAGAAATATGCTAAATTTGCATAATAGTTAAAACCTTAAATACGAAAATGAAAAAGCAAAGGCTGAAAGTTAAAGGACATTTACAAGGATTTTAATGACAGAAGAAAATCTGCCTTCTCTTCTTCCCTTTGACCAACTTATTATCAATTTAATTTAAATCTTGTTGCAGGTCATGTAAGCTTCTACGCTGCTCCTTTAAGCAGTGAGGATCTTTCTTGTAGGCTGAGGGCTGTATGGCAGATAAAAAGGCTTCCCTAAAATGGGGGAGCTTGCAATCTCATTGATCCCTTTTTGTGTCTCTATTCTGCTTTTCCTTATGGGGCTTTGTTACATTTGTGACAACTCTGGCAGCCTTATGCCTCCAACTCACTTTTTCTTTTTTTTTCCTTTTTTTTCCTTTTTTTTCTTTTTTTTTTTTTTTTTTTTTTTTCTTTTTTTTTCTTTTTTTTTTTTTTTTTTCTTTTTTTTTCTTTTTTTTAGGTGGCATTTTGCTTTCCTGTCTCTTTCCTCTCCTGAGAACTCTCCCTTATACTTCATTACTTCCCCCGTGGGCACATCTTTCTTTCTCATTTCCCCACAGCGAGGGGTCGCTGTCATTCCCTGTTGCATGTAACCCTTCCCCAGCCAGTGCTGGCGTTTTTCTTCCATGCAACTCAAAACCAGAGCTGTTTGCAACAGTCCTGAACCTGGTTTCCTCGCAGCACTTTCTAGTACTGCTTAGCTGGGAATAGGAATCCCCAGAGATGACAAATCATGTACAGACAACCCATCTCTGAAAAGCTATTTGTACTCAGCCTGGCCCAAGAACTTGTGAAAGGAGGGTGAAAAGCTGCATGTATCAGACACTTCTTTCCAGTTTTGAATCATGTTCAATAACTCTGAGACTAAAGTCCAGTTTGCAAAGGTGGGGTTCAGCCAAGACATAGCTGTGCAGACAGATGCCAGCTTAAAGGCGGAGGCAGATGAGCACTCTCTGTTATTGGATTTTGACAGGCTGGTGCCAAGTCCCACAAGCTGCTGAGTTAATGAGTCATGAGCACAGGATGGGAACTCAGACATCCCTCCGGATAAAACCCTTCAGGGACTGAACTAGTGATTTAGAGAGTTGAATCTCAGAGAGGCTGAGTCAAGAGGAACTGCAGTTAATCAGCATCACTTAACACCTTCTTCCTGCAAACCAGCCACAAACCTGGATCCTTTCTATCTGGCCAATGTGAGGTACCAACTGTGTACATCACAGATCTTTAAAAGTACACCTTTCTCAAGCAAAACATATTCCCCTATGGAGTGCTTAACTACAACTCTATTTTCAGCTCACTGGTGTGTTACAGCCCTTTGTGCATCATATGTGAGACTAATATAGAGATTCTTTTTGAAGCAAAACCAAATACTAAATCTCTTTCTTAACTCATGTAAACCTCATACTGAGCCAATTGTTATTATAGCATCGCCAAATAACCATTCTGCTTTTCCCTGGTTTTCTTGGTCTTGCAGGTTTCCTCCCCTTTATGTTACAGTATTGAAACAGACTGAACTGTGGAGGCAAAACCACAACTGAGAAGGAGAGGAAACCACACCCCCACCCCCCCACCCCTTGTTTTAAGCTGTTGTAAAAATGTTTTTCAACATTTTCCTCCTTTTTTTTCTGTTTGAAACTATGTCAAAAGTATTACTTAACACAAAGAGTTAAAAAAATTACAAACATGTTCTGATTTTTATCTATGTAACTAGTGGCTTAGGTATTGTGGAGATGCACCCTTCTCTAGCCCATGCAGTCCAGTGAAGGAGTCTCCCAAAATGCAAAGTAAAAATGTGACAGACGGTAGTGACTCTTGCTGGAAGACACTATTTGTAACAACAACATGATTATGAGATTAAGGGACATCTGGGGATAGCATACCTTCTTTTTCCTGAAACATATTTGTTTAATCACAAAAATTCTGTCAGAAAAGGAAGAAAAACAGAGGATGAGGATGCTTTTCAGCAGTGTTTGGGTCAAAAAGTGGGGAAATGACATGCTTTTTTAAAAAAAAATGATATATTGGTGATGGTGTCACAGAGATTAGGTAAAGTGCACAAGAAATAGTGCAGCTAGTTAATGCATCTGATCTGCATTGATAATGGCTATTTACTGTATATGCCAAGAGTCCCTATTTGAAATGGCTGATGTTAAATCCTTACAGCAGTTACAGCAGAAGTTTCTGTGCCTGAATCTCCAAGTGCTTCCAAGCAGAGTGAAAGTTAATCACAGAAGGTTAAAACCAAGATGGGTAAAATTGGAAATTACTGGCCCACATCAGGTAGAATGACAGAAAGGGGACTTAAGTACCACTCTGAATATTTTAAAGTTCTGCTGTAGAAGGAAAAGACAAAATCCCAGCATGTCACTAAACCTCAATATCAGTATTCCTCTTTGAAACATATATGGCACAGAAGCATGATCTGGTGTGCTTTGCCCACTATTATCTGTTAGACATAAATACTGACTGAGCTGTTTTTACAGCTGTTGAAAATCCTTATACCCCACTAAGAGCTGTGGCATTACAGATTCCAGTCCAAGACTTAGGAACAGAAACAAGATACATTAATAATATGGCACTGGATAAGAATATTTTAAAGTTTTTAATATAATTGCAAAAAGGTCAGCCGATCTCACTTGTATCTTCTAATAAAAGAAGAGCTGGTATTCAAAGAACCTTACTATCTCAGTACAAATCAAACTAGAGGAGATATTATACATTTATTATATAATTTATTAAAATAAATCATGATTAGTATGATATCATCTGTTGATTCTTGTTATCTGTTACAATGAGATGAAGAAACAAATAAAAAAGGTCATTTTCATTAGGTGCTTCTTCACTATAATATTCTAATCAGTACTCATTTCGTAACAAATGCAAGCCAACCATATAGTTCTATGAGGAAAGCCTGGGAAATAATTACAACCTTCAATAAAATAAAATAATAATGTATCCTTTGCTTCTCACTGGAAGGTGAGAAAGCATACAAAAAATACAAGTAGATCCAGCTCCTACTACGCACCTTCATAGCCTCCTGCTTTTTGCAGGTCATTTTAACAATGTATTTACGGGTCAAATCTAAAATGTCAATGCTTTGAAGTGCCAACAGGGAAAGCAGAAGTAACACTGAAACTAAAAAAACAGGGCCAGTATGGACATGTCAGTTTACAATCTACGAAGCCAGTTTTGGGTTTTCTTCTCTGATAAGGACTTCATTTGTGACCTTTGGTGAGTCATTTTAAGCAGTATCTGAAGAAGGACTGTTGTTCCAAAGTCCTGCCTGATTTCCATTTGAGCAATGCAAATCCTAATGAGAGTCCTCAGAATCAGCACTCAGCGCCCACTCCACAGACTCTCAACCTTTCTGCACTGAAATGCTTTTTACCAAAGATAAACAACCTTCTTAAAACTTCATTTCCTGAGAGTGTTCAGAAACAACCTACTTCAGCTCGCCCTCCTCTGAACCACTGTCTACAGAGTTTTTGCACAGATACATGCAAATTGTGCACATAGTCAGGAGAAAGGCAGCAGAATCCAGCTTTCTGTCCTTCTACAAAAGCATCAACACTGGGCTAGAGACCAACTGGATTTTGAAGGGCCCCTGCTCAGTCTTTGCAGCACTATTCCAGGAGCACGGCTGTGATCCTCAAGCAGAAGGACCTGTCTCCCCATTGACCTCTGGTATCTTCTGTAGCCCTTCTCCACCTTTCTTCTTCTTGGGAAATAGCAAAGTCAACAGCATGCCCTGTGTGCTCCTGTCTCAACCTGCTGAGCTCTGCTAGGAGGTGTCTGGATTCCCCCATGCTCTTGATGGAGCCAGTAGATGCCTGGTTTAGCTTAGATCACAACATCTTGGGCGAAGTGATCAGCAGTAATTTTAAAGCCACTGCAACTCAGTGGCAAAGCTAAACTAAACCATGTACAACAGTACGTGCCCGATCAGGCAAATATTACTCGGGACAAAACAACTGAATACACACAGGTACACATTACTCCAAAATTCATAGGAGTGTGTTGGTTGCCTTAAACTGTTCATGTGACAAACAAGCTAGATGGTATAGCACAGCTGATACATACACATAGAGTCATATCAAAAAATATCTCAAAGAACAGTATTTTAAAAAAAAGGGTCTAATCATAAAATGGGTTTCAGAAGCAAAACATGTGAGCATCCATGCAGGGAGAAAATGAGTGGTCAGGAACTATTATTTCACTACATATGTCCCCACACTACAAGACTCTGAATGGAAGAAGAAAGAAACTGTTGTTGCTTTATTACCACCCTCCCTGCAGACATTCATACAAAGACCACCACAGCCTCACTGATCTCAGTAGTCACAAGACAGCTTAAGATGGTGGGGAAAACAGGTTCAGAAAGGCAGAAGCAAAGGGTCCAGCGAGAAAAAGGGTTGAAATACATTCTCCTGTTTTTGCTCAGCTACAGTTGCCCTTTCTTTCAGATAGGAGTCCTGACAGAGAAGAAGAAGAATATGTGTATGGGCAGCTAATGTGGAAGACCTTAGCCTACAAAATTGTGTTGCTGGACTAATCTTCAAAGGGTGGACTACGAAGATTCCCACTGACATAATAATATCTCTAATTAAGAACACAAAAACCTGAAATAGTGTAGGAAGAGAAGGAAGAATAGAGAAGGAAGAATACAGGCATGTTAATTCCTGCCTGGCCTGAAACAGAAGGAACCCCATTTGAAAAGTTTAACTCCCAGGGGAAAAAAACACACTACTTTAAATAAAAGTTTAAAAAGAAAGAAGTGAAAAAGAAATGACAATTTCACCTTCAGATAAAAGCTACTAAGGGAAAAAGAAAGTACAGAATGTAAAAGGGTATTTTCTTTAAATAAATTCTTTACATATTTCAATTCTTGCATTTCCCTTGGGGTTTGCATATTTCAGTCACACGGTTATCCAATTAAAATTAAAACTCTGCATTATCCTTCAGGCGAGGACAGCTGCCAGCTACTAAGTTTTATAAAGTCTTTAATCTTGTCCATAAATATTTAACAAGAATTGGTTGGTACACAAGCCAAAGTAAAGTAAGAAATCAAAGGCATAAGCTCTGCAGTAACCTCTGTATTGTCTGAATGGAGATGAACTACTAGAACAAAATTATGACTTTTCTCTTTTTATGTTAAAAGTATTATTAAAATATATGCAGGCAACTTTTCTGATCATTTTCACATTTTCTTCTCCTCATATAATGTCTAGAAGAGAAGCAAAGCACTAAACAGATTTCAAAACTGAGATAAATCTCTCTTTCCCAAACTGAGTTTACAGCGCAGCAAAGTACCAGTCTTTGACAATTTATCCTGTATGCCTTCCATGCTAATTAGTTGTTTTTCAAGCACCACCTTCAGTAAAGGGTAGCCTCTTTTCATGCTCCATTGGAAATTGAGACTGTGTGTTCAATGCGTGTAGGCAGACATACTCACGGGTGTAACGAGACTGCGGGCATAGCCCACGACACCAGGTCTTGGCAACGTCAGCACCAGCACGCCCTTAGACGTGGCACGCCATGTAAAGCCCATGGTAGCAGCAATACACACGGCCTTCTTATTTAGACTGACTTCAGTTGGATGATCAGGCTGGCAGACTAAGTCACCCCAGGAGGAGTCAGGCAATCTGCTCTGTTTCCACAGACTATGTGCACAGGAACGTACCTGGGCCAGCCTCCAAAAGCACGTGTCTGAGGAGATCACCAGTGCAACAGCCCTGTGCCAAGCCAGGGAAAACTGGCAGCTCTTGCTTGGAGACCAGATATCCGAATAGGTGCTGAACTGAGGCGCTCGTGGACTTGTATTTGTAAGGCTGCATGCAGTCATAGCCCTGCATAACCCCATTTTTGCAGAAAGCCAAATATATGTCTATAAGGAAACGGTAACCAATTCTGCACCCCCAGTCCCCACATTATGTCTGCAAAGGATGAGCACCAGGAGACGTGGCCTTGACCTGCAGCAGCACATTCGTGATACACACACAGCAGTTACTGTGTCATCATCATCTCTTGGGCTCAAGAGAATAATCTCAACAAGCTTCACACGTGGCCCTTGCATGATTGATTTCTCATGCCTCTGCTGACCACCAAACCTCATCTCCATGGCCTGGGCTATCAGGATCCTACACCCACAGGACTGGGGAGTCCAGATGCCGTAGGGAACAAGCATGAAACAGCACCTCCTGAGTCCTCTGTATCAGTGATGGATAATCCACACCCAAGACAGAGAATGACAGCAGCTGGTTCACACTTGTAGATTTCTTTTCCAAAATGTTTGTGAACAGAAAAACATATTTTAGTGCCTAAGGGGTTTTAGCCTGGTTTTACCTTCACTTCAAGGAATTATCTTAGTTTAATTTTTGTTTGTATTAAATACGTACTGCTAAGTATAGTCAAACTGAAATAAAGTCCTTTAGCACAGCCTTAAAAAAAACCTAACGAGACCAATTGCTTGCCCATTTGATTGCCAGGCCTGTAGAAACTCAGAGCTGAGAGACAGCACAGTGAGCAGTCTCAGTCTAATAAACAAATACACAATGGCAAGCACTGCTCTTAATCCTACCAGTTTGACAGCAGCTCTTTAAACATCATACTATTTAAATGGGCAGAATATTGAAAAACATAAGCACAAGCTCTCCAAGGATGGACTACACAAAGAGAGGATCAGCCCAATGACCCAAGGACTCTTCTCTACCTCTACGACAAAAGTAGGTATCTTTGTCAGCTGAACCCAGCTCAGACAAGTCAGAGAGCCTTTAAACTGATTGTTTTTCACTAACACAGCCACAGCAGAAAAAAATCATTTTAATTTCCAGAAAGAACATATTGCTTATAAGAACATAAAATAACTACCTGTGTCAGGATGTCAACCTTGGTGCAAACAGACAGTTAGATATTGGAACCATACTCAGTAAACTAAAGCTGCATATGCTATAAATTGGTTATAAGGCACTCACTGGAGCAATGGAGCAAAGCACATGCTAGAGCTTAATCCTTCTGCTTTCTGAATCATAGAATCATAGAATGGTTTTGGTTGGAAAGGACCTTAAAGATCATCGAGTTCCAACCCCCTGCCATGGGCAGGGACACCCTCCACTAGCCCAGGTTGCCCAAAGCCTCATCCAGCCTGGCCTTGAACCCCTCCAGGGATGGGGCATCCACAGCTTCTCTGGGCAGCCTGGGACAGTGCCTCACCACCCTCACAGTGAAAAATGTCTTNAGTACTGCAGGTGGGGTCTCACGAGAGCAGAGCAGAGGGGGAGAATCCCCTCCTTTGACCTGCTGCTAATGCTTCTCTTGATGCCCCCAGGACACGGTTGGTTTCTGGGCTGCAAGATCACGCTGCCGGCTCATGTTCAGCTTCTCATCCACCAATACCCCCAAGTCCTTCTCCTCAGAGCTGCTCTCTATCTACTCAATATCAACAGAAATATTCTTCTCAATTTAACAGGATGGGATGAAAACACCAGAATCAGCTTCACAGAAGTGGCAGAGTGAATTGTGAGGGATGTTGGAGATGAAATCAGATGAAAGGGGTTATTGCCAGAACATTTGTGAGTGACAAGTGCTTTTCAGAACTTTGCATTTTCCATTTTAATCTGAAACCTGGAAATAAAGGAACCTGACTTTTCAAAGGAAGATCTTTCACAATATTGTTAAGGTGGAAGGCTGGGGGAAGAGAGGCAAAAGAAAAGGATTCTTGTGAGACTTCTGGAAATTAAAACCCTGACATATTCAAAATCACTAGTCATTAATGAAAACTATGACTCATTCTCCCAGCTCTGTCACTCGTGAATCAAGTAAGCTTGGAAAATTATGGTCAGAAGTACAAGTGGCTGCAAGTCTCTCTGAAGTTAATGAAAGCTGCAGATACTAAGTACAATAGAAAAAGTCAACTGAATAATATCCCTGCACCAAAATCTCATATATTAAATGTAATTCTGAGGCAGTATTGACTCATCCTCTTCAAGTAATCAAAATAAGGCTTTCAAATACATTCATGGAAAAAAAAGGCATTAAATTCCTCTGAACACAGACCCTAGGTACAAAGCCAACGGCACATCCCACTCAATCCGTGGTAAAGATGTTATTTGAACTTTGGATCCAGATTTAAGAGATCTTAGTCCTGAATTCTGTTACTCCTGACAGATTAAAGCACAGTCCTTCGCCAGACTGTGAATAATTGAACAAAGGATTTCACTGCTATGGTCAAGGTGAGCAGAACTTGACAAATAGTTTCATGGAAGAACTCATCCTCGTAAGAAAATTTTATAGCACAGATTCATCTTTGGCATGTATTCATTGTAGATGAGGGAGCGCGGTGCAAAGATGAGCTAGGCAGGATAGGTCCTATGAGAGCCTCCGAAAAGCTGTGCTTAGCCCAGCCAGCAAACCCACTTTTGTCAAAGAGCTCCTCAGGCTCACAAGCCCTTAGGGCTGAGCTAATGCAAGTTCAGAAAGAGCAGCAAGAAGTGATGAGCATGATAAATCCTTCGATAGAGGAAGTGATCCAGGGGAAACCAGTGTGAGGTTGAGCATAATGACCCCGAGGTGAGATGTGTCAAAGCTAGGGAAGGCCACATGAAAACGGGTGATATCTGAGTGAGAAGAGCTGGGGTAAGCAGGAGGCAGTCCCATACTTAGCAGTGAGAGGTGGAGGAAAGCAGTAAATTACTTTCTTTTCTGCACTCAGTACAAACTTAACTTTCCTTCAACAAAAGCATAGTTTGGGTGCTGAAGGACAGGGTGACTGACTGAGCCCAACCGCTGGACTAAAGCTCTATATCCGAAAGTTTAGTCCTTGAGCCAGAATTAGTTGTACAGAGTGACGTAATACTACTGGATGAAGCCATGGCTACTGGTAGAAATGTTATGAGCAGATGAAAACACGTGCAGTTCAGCTGGATGGACTACGAGGGACACATGGTTGATACAAGCTGAAATGTGGCCCGTGACTTCTGTGGGACAGGGAGGAAAGGGGAGCACTTCACCTCCAAAGTACTAAACTGCTCAGCAGAGCAATGTAAGACCGGCAGAAGAGAGAGCAGTGTCTTGCTCAGGTGCATACCGACAGCAGCACACCATCAAGCAGCTTTGGTGAGAGGCACAACCACCACCACTCTCCCGCTTTGGATCATTCCTGTAGACAGCACACAGAAGACAGAGCACAAGACATATAAACAACTTGAAGTGCAGGACACACTGCAGTGCTATTTTTACCTGATGCTACATCAGAAAAGATTGCTATAAAGCTAGCAGAAATTTCTAAAGCAGCGCCAACTGCCTTTAACTGATACTATTACTTTAACTGATTCCTTCAGTAAATAGCCAGCAATAGCATTTATCTCCCAGGTTACTTCCTCACAACAGTAATCGAATTCTCGTTAACAATTTTCAGTCATGGAAGAAATCTGAACAAACTAATCTCTGATAAAGCACCTCTGTTCACAGCTGTGCAATCTGAAGTACTTCTGAGGGAGAGATGTATTAAGCCTTGAAATTCTTCCATTTGTTATCCTCATGCCAATGAGAAAATGGAACATTTTAATTGAGTTTTGAAAGAGCGTTAGCAAACTGCTGACCTAGAAGTAAAGCCCTGCAAATCATTTGCCATAGATTTCTTACAGGACTAGCGAGAAACCTGACATGAAGCAAAGCAGCCCTCTGCCACAACACCGGCGAGTGAGTAGTGCATACAGATCAAGTCAAATGCTGTTTGTCACAAGCCAGAGTCACACGTAGCTTTGATTCAGGAGCAACAGAAGCATTTTGCACCACAGCATTACGTGCACCATTCCAACTTCCCTTTAAAATGAAAAACAAGGAAAATATGAACCCAGGCAAACAGGAAACTATGATCAGATACAAATCATCTGGTTTATAGTGCTTGCCTCTCAGCAGAGCACAGAGGTAGAAACTCAATTTGCTTACGCAACCATGTGCTTGCTCTCTAATTTGGGGAAAGTCTACACAAGTTATCATAAAACTTAGATCTAGAGTACATACGCCCATCTCATTCTGGTAAGAATTGATTCAGCATAATTCAGCTCACCAGGACGCACACAGCACAGCACCATTAGGCAGTAGGTGTATATCTGCTAACTTTCTGTAATAAATAGTTCAGTTTTGATTCTAAGACTGAATTTCTGATAATGAAGGGTGCTGCTAAGCTCAGAGACACTTACAGCTGCAGAGGAAGTCACACCACAGTCACCAGGAAAAAAAAATATGAAATGATATAACGCACATTGTGCACTTCCACACCAGAAGATTACATTTTGGGTTATCTTGACAGCCTGGATTGCAACACTTGATATTTTGGGCAGACTGTACTTGTGTCAAATAATTGTTCTATCAGAAAATGAAAGACGCATTTATCAGTAAGAGACAGGTGTGAAAGCAGAGATCAAACACACAGAAGCATCTCTGTACCGTCTCCTGGAGTGGTAACTTCACATGTTAAAATATGTTAGAAGTTTGACCTGGTGCCAAAAGACAGAGGAAAGGCCGAGGTACTCAGTGACTTCTCCACCTTGGTCTGTCCCTAGTAAAGCTTGCCATCAGCTATCCCAGGTCCATGAGACTAGTGGGAAAGACTGGAGCAAGGAAGACTTACCATTAGTGGAGGAGGTTCAGGTTAGGGAACACTTAAAGAGATTGGACTTACGTAAATCCGTGCAACCTGGTGGTGTGTACTCACAAGTGCTGAGAGAGATGGCCTGGCAATGTTATTGCAAGGGTGCTCTCAATTGTGAAAGATCATGGTGTTCCTGAGCACTGGAAGAGAGGAAATATCCCTTTTATCTTCCAGAATGGCACCGAGGATCCAGGCAACTACAAGCCAGACTTCAGTCACAGGGAAAGTGACAGGACAAATTCTCCCAGAGGTCCTTTACCTACAAATGAAAGTCAGAAAGGTGATTGGGCATGGATTTATGAAAGGGAAATCATGTTTAACCAGCCTGATAGCCCTTTACAATGACAAGACCAGCTTGGTGATGACAGTAAATGCTGTATATCTCTATTTTATTGTGGCTTTCAGCACTATCTACCACCGCATTATAACTGACAAACTGATGAAGGACAGGACAGGTAAGTGGACAATGAGGTGGACTGAAAACAGGCTGAATTGCTGGCCTCAAAGGGCTGAGATCAGCAGCGTAACTGGAGACCATTCCCCAGTGGTGTACCCCAAAGGCCAATATTGAGGCCGGTGTTGTTTGAATCTTCACTAACAATCTAGATGATGGGGCAGATCAGGAAGGCATCCTGACTGGGTTGTTTCTCCCCAGGTCCTGCAATGGTTTTAAAGTATACTTTATATTGCAGTGAATTCGTGTGACTGCTACTGCCCAGGTACCACTATTAGACAGAAGTACTTGAAAGATTGGATGACATTGTTCTTTCCAAAGCAATGTATCTATGAAAAAGCCCAGCCTCTTCAGTAACACACAAAGAAATTGTAACTCATATTTTATATATTCTAAAGCTTTCATAATTCAAAGATACCAGCACTTACATGATATTGATTATACTTACAACTCCTGAGTCCAGGGACTTGTTTCTCAGAGCCAAGAATCACGTTTTTTCCTCTCTAATCCACCTTCATTTTTTATTGAAGAGCTGTTTCACCCACAAGCACCCACTCATAGTCAGTTGCTGCTTAATCGCCATCACTGCTCCTCTGTTCTTTCTCTTAGCTTTAGTATAATCTCAACAGCAATTCTGTACTGATTAATCTTACCTAAATTTAGCCTATATATATCTTTCAAACAGCAGGAATATTGAATTTCAAAACACCATCCTCCATTCTGGTACTTCTCTGCCTCGATTTCCTTTCTGAATTTGCTTGTTTCATTGTGCTGGTTTTGTCTGGGGTAGAGTTAATTTTCTTCATAGCAGCTAGCATGCGGCTATGTTTTGAATTTGTGCTGGAAACAGGTTGATAACACAGGGATGTTTTTGTTATTCCTGAGCAGTGCTTACTCAGTGTCAAGGCCTTCTCTGCTTCTCACACCACTGAGCAAGCAGGCTAGAGCTGCACAAAAAGTTGGAAGGAGACACAGTCAGGAGAGATGACCCCAACTGACCAAAGGCATAGTCCATACTGTATGAGGTCATGCTCAGCAATAAACTAGGAGGAAGGACCCCTACTCAGGGAGCAGGTGGGCACTGGTCGAGTGATGGTGAGCAAGTGTTTTCATTTGCATCACTTGTCTTTCTTGGGTTTTATTTCTCTTGCTTTTTGATATTTTCCTTTTCATTACAATTATTAATATTATATGTCAATTATTAAACTGCTTTTATCTCAGTCCACAAATATTCTCACTTTTACCTTTCCAATTCTCTTCCTTTCATCCCACTTGGGAAGGGTGGGTGGCAGAGAGTGGGCAAGCGGCTGTGTGGTGCTTTTGCTGGATGGGGTTAAACCGTGACACTCATCCATAAACTTCTTTGGAGCCAGAAGCATTTCAGCCAAGGCACACAGGCACTACCCTGACAGAAACAGCAGGAAATATGAACAATAAATCTCTCTCACTGCATGCTGAAATAAGGTCTTGGCATCTCTCTGTATGCGCATCTTCAGAAAACAGATTGAGATTATTGAACACAGGAAGACTTTGCCTCCTTGAGACAAACATGGTGAGGAGGGAATGTAATCAAGTCAGACTTGAATAACTACATTAAAAAACAAAACAAAATAAAACAAAGCCACATCTTCCCTAGAGAAATCAATGCCATGACTAGCATTCTCCATAGATTTTCTCCCAGTCAGAAGTATCAAATGCTGCTATGGTGCCAACTTAGCTGGCCAATAATGAATGGCTGAGGTTGGACTTAATGTGTTCTCATCAGCATTCAGTAGCACTACATCATATTGCAGCAGGGAGGAGACAGAATGGGGGAGGAAGTGGAGATAAAATGAAAGGATTAAGACAAATATTACTTCTTAAATTACACAGTAGGTTTTCATGATAATGGATATCCCCTTCCAGACTTCACGCTAACTAAATAATTTGGCGTAGTATGTAGCAAAGACACTAGTATGATTATATTCATTTTTGGTGGTTCTTTTGGCAAGAATTTTGTCTGGCTTATTCCACACAGATATGTAGACAAATCATTCACTCTGTAAACAGGCCTCCATTACAGCCAGAACAAATCTACTGTTATTTTCTTCTCTCTCTGTGATCCTGAGACAACACCATTTTGGCTTGAACAAAGTATACATAGGGTATCTGAGGTCTTAACCGCATTCCAAGGCCAGATCTTTTTTTTGTGCTAGTGGCCACAGGAGACACCAGACCAACACCAGTGCATATCAGCTGACACTCTTTATTTGCAAAGATCCATCTGGAATTTGTGACAGACATGTGCAGCTCACACTGGAGCCTGTGATGCTAGAATATCACTGCCGTCGGTATCCATTCTACCTACAGCAAACTGATTTGCTGTTCTGTGCTGCAATCATACCTTCCAGTGATGCTGTACACACGTCACTGGCCTCTGCTAGAAAGCACCTATGGATTTCTAAAAAGGATTTACTATGCCTGTTGTTAAAATTGACTCCAAGTTCTACAAGTCTATAATTACGCATAGCAAAGAGACCCCGTTTGTTGGAGGATTATAGATTTTTTAATACATTTGTATTTTATATTTGTTGGAGGATAATATATATTTTTTCTCACCCTTAAAGCACCCCTTTTTCAACTTTGGACAAAAACTTGTTAGTTTATGCCTTTAATTGAAGCACTAACATTTTTAAGCAAAAATCCACCTTGCTTAGCATGGGGCTTGGACTGTCTCCATGCACAATCCCCAGGAGGGACTGCCACCCTAATTCCCCACATTCTTTTGGCATTCCCGTTATCCAGAGCCTTCCCAGATCCACACCGACAAGCTACACTGGCTGCTGGGAGAGAATGCAGTCATAATCCTAGTTTCCTCTCCACAGACTCACACAAAATTTGGTAGGAAGGAGTAACAGTACAATTTCTTCTTAAGGATTTACGGCAAGTGCGTGCACTGCAGAAGAAAGTAGAAAGAGGGAACTGTAATGAAGATACAGGTATAGATAAAGTTTCAACTTGTAAATTCACATAACGTTACTGTGAAAAGGAAAATCTCTTCCATTTAAGTGTCCTCTCCCAATACCATTGCTGGATGTATCAACAGACTTCACTTTCAGACTTTGTCACTTATCAATATATAAGCAGATCTACAGCCTGTCCTATACTGATTCGTTCTACCTGTTTCAGAGACCCTGCCTGAAATTTTACAAAATATAATCCCAGCAGTTTGCCACAGATCTATTGAAAGGGACCACAGATTTCCGATTCACATTTGTATTGAAAATCAATAACCACTAGACACAAGAGAGAGATATTTGTTATTAAAACGGAAGGTCAGGAGCCCATATATCCAGGTTATATTTCTGGGTTGAGTCTAGGTGCCTGTGGGTCCAAGTCTATAATTTCACATTTGTGTATCTAGCTGTCTTTGTAAAATGAATTATTTAATTTACAGAAAGCTAAGGTACCATTTATAAAGGACACGAAGTCTTCAGGTGGAAGGGCAATCTGGTACCACCAAACTGACATTAAGTTTCTTTTATATTCAACAGAAACCAAGCGAAATGGGAGCTATTGGGAGTGAAGTGTAGCACACAGCAATTACTCAAGGCCAGTTCAGTTGCCCAAATCCCCTTCCCTTGGTAAGTCCTTTCTGCACACTAAATAAAGCAGGTACCCTGTAGAGAACTAAAGTAAAGTAGGATGTTATAATTTAAAACACTGGACATACAGTTAGTGTTGCATGGCCAGCCATAAATCTAACATTTTTCAGCCTGAAAACACTTGACTTTGCAACCTAAGTAACTATCTTAATGAACTGCAATGCTCCAGACAAGGAGCAAACTGTTAATCTAGACAAGCATCACTTTGAAGTGAGAAGAAATATAAACAAGATAACTTTATATTTAAGTTTTACCTAGTCCCAAGCTCACACCCCCACTGTCAATTTGTCAGTCACTCTAAGGACACCTTTGCTAATCACAGAGCCCTACGTAATGGGGGTCTGGCTGCATTTGCCTGAAGCCACTTCTGAATTCCAAGGGTACCACTGCGCCCTGAAAGACTCCCAGCCCTTGGGCAAACAAGCATTTACCAATGAGCTAAAACAGATGTAACAATTCTTTTCCTCCCCCACATGCTGCCTTTGCATCACCACTGACTTTGCTTCTTCCCTAGAAGCAGCCCTTGAACACCTATGCTGGCATCTACATCCTCTACCACACCCCAGCCATTAGCACCTGGAAAAGTCCCAGAGACTTCATTTAATTCTTATTTGAACTGAACCATGTCTCTCTGTGAAAAAAACAGTCTTGCTACCTAGAAAGGCAGAGAGATCTAAACCTTATACTGGCTCTTTATTTCTTGTAGGACATTACCATCACGGGGGAAGGCTGCGCAGGTCAGATGAGGTGCCCAGTTTCACCTGCGTAACACCCTCGCTGTCAGTGTATTTGCACAGCTGTGACTTAGCAAATGGGGCTAATGCTGGAGAGAGACAAGGAAAGAAGTGTTTTTCTTTGTGGTACTGGCTGAGCAAACCTCGCAGGCACTCTGCTAACAGAGTAAAAAAAAATCATTCAAAGCTGTCTCCTGTCACATTAGTCAGTGAGCATTATTCTCGGAGTGCAGCCTTGCTGAGAAGGAAGAGGCTATCCTTACATAGATATTTTTTGATCTACAAATACATTTTAGAGGTATATATTTTAAAGTGAGAACAGGGAGACCAGTTGGAGAAGAAAGAAATGCAGCATGTGCTAGAATTAAACCAGCAATGGCAAAAAAAGGCAGGACTATGATGAAATGGTTTCTTTTACAGCATGGATATCCAGCTTCAGCATGCCCTTCACAAAGCCTCGAGGGCTGACCCAGACCCTACGGACACAACTGTAATGAAAAGACCTGCCAAAAAGACACCCTTATGAAGGATCCTACACTGCTGTTTGTCTGATGTCAGTGACATGGCAACGCCACAAGGATAAACAGACAGGTGAAAGCAGCCAGATCACAGCCTAGTTAGTTCTACGTATTTTACATATATAATGGAAAAGCAGTCAGGCACCCACAGGCTGGGTAATGACGGTGGTTGACTGTCAGTAGGTACAAAAATTATGTGCCAAAAATTATATGTACAAAAATTATGTGCCAAAAATTTCCATGCCAATAGAGACAGCATTTCATGTGTTATTTCAGTGCCTTCATTTTGGGGTTTTCAGCTTGTAATGCATTAATGAAACTTACTCAATCAAAGCACAAACTAGCTCCTCTCTTTGGAAAGCACGAGTCATGGTTTTTTATGGTAAGAACTGGAAAATGGCTGTATGCGATCTGATCC
>VZTO01008525.1:443139-512341 GCA_013400615.1 Syrrhaptes paradoxus
CCTACGGACACAACTGTAATGAAAAGACCTGCCAAAAAGACACCCTTATGAAGGATCCTACACTGCTGTTTGTCTGATGTCAGTGACATGGCAACGCCACAAGGATAAACAGACAGGTGAAAGCAGCCAGATCACAGCCTAGTTAGTTCTACGTATTTTACATATATAATGGAAAAGCAGTCAGGCACCCACAGGCTGGGTAATGACGGTGGTTGACTGTCAGTAGGTACAAAAATTATGTGCCAAAAATTATATGTACAAAAATTATGTGCCAAAAATTTCCATGCCAATAGAGACAGCATTTCATGTGTTATTTCAGTGCCTTCATTTTGGGGTTTTCAGCTTGTAATGCATTAATGAAACTTACTCAATCAAAGCACAAACTAGCTCCTCTCTTTGGAAAGCACGAGTCATGGTTTTTTATGGTAAGAACTGGAAAATGGCTGTATGCGATCTGATCCTGGTGTTCCTGCTCCCGCAGGGGGATTGGACTGGGTGATCTTTCGAGGTCCCTTCCAATCCCTAACATTCTGTGATTCTGTGATTCTGTGAGTTGCCCCATCTAACTAAATGTTTGATTACTTACAAAAAAAGACTTGATGAAAACACACTATCTATTACAAAGTTATAGGAAGGGTGGTTGCACAGTAATGGAGGAGGTGCACATCTGCTGTCTCTCCCCTGTGCTGAGATGCAATGGGAGAATTCTGACTCCTTCCACCCAGTGCACTCTACCATGCATTAAGTCTATGAGGAGACTCAGGCTGCCTGTGCAGCCTCTTTAGGGTCATATATTTTTCATTTCTTATTCAAAAATTACTTCTTAAGCTTGTTTCTGAACATACACCCAAATCTAGAAGGGGATGAACAGACTACTTATTTGAGAAATTGTCATTTTTCATATTTGAAAAGGAATACATATGCAACATAAATATGAAGCCAAAGGTTGCTCTTTTTATTTACAATATCCTGGTTCAGGCTGGTTTCTATGGCAGCAGAAAAGGAGGGTTTTGGTTTTTTCCCATACACACACCCTCCCCCCAGGAACTATTCAGTTATTGAATTTAGGAAGATTCACTTAGCTTATTAAACTACTTTTTCTTCTTTGATTATATGTGAAAAGTGATAAAAGATCAGCTACTTTATATTCCACTTGTAGATACATTTTCTTCGATGTATCTGCAACTATATTTTCTTATTGCTGCTCTGTGTTTCAAAAGAGGCATTTAGAAATACAGCAAGGGCATTTGATTATTCAGCACCAGCTGAGGTCGGAAAATCACACTGATTAATGATATTAAGCTGATAAGAGTCACAAAATTAATTATAACTTTACATCAGACCTTTACACGCAGGTAGCTCTAGGTTCACAAAAATGACATTGGGTTTTGTACAAACAGCTCTATAGCTGAAGGTCATTTCTCCTATTAAAGGTATATGCATTTACAATTCCTATTTTTATACCTGATAGCAAAAGCTATAACCACCAACTCATTGTGCCTTCCATTGCCTGTGGAAGACTAATACACTCTCAAATGTCACAATATGTAGATCCACAGTAAAAAAAAAAAAAAAAAACAAAACAAAACAACATGCAGCCTGGCATTCAGCAGTGGTGAACAACTAAAAGGGCAGATTCAGGATTTCAGCTCAGGATTATTTAGACTGTTAGGCACTTGGAGATTAATCTTATTTCCCCTGAAGTCAACAATTACACTTTTGTTCACACTTTTTTGACACTTTGATTAAATAGTTTTCCTGCTCCTTGATAGGTTTTTACAATAAAATATGTCAATCTGCACAGCTTCCCAGAGTAAAGGTGTGTCTCTATAACCAACATCTGGTCAATCTTGTGCTCAGTCCAAACTACTACTGTACCCAAACTGTGTGGACACAATTTTGGTTTAAATTTGGATAATCCCTTGATGTTTGTGAAGACAATGAGAAAAGCTGGATCCCTCGTGTCCCTTAGCACAGGTCCAAATACATCAGTACCCAGTGTGGATGGAACAGATGTGCTACATTTAACCTGCCTGCCACCACTTGCTCTTGCAGCAGTGTCTCATGGCTGAGGTCAAGAAGACATCATCTACTAGATCTTTCCTGAGGCCCTTTTGCTTGCACATGAGCAGATACTGCAAGGACTCCTGTACTCTAAAAAGTGCTGCAGGCAACAATTTACATGCACAGCATATGTACAGCTCTAATTTTACCTTCCTCTCAGGTGTTTGCATGGCAGACTCCCTTAAATTCACTAAAGAAGCAGCTTTGATGCAGTGAAGGTTATCTATGCAGATCCATTCCACTCTTTATAGGACATCTTCTGTTTTCTCTGCAGCACCAGACCACCTTCTGGAACACAGAAATTAAATAAAGGCCATGTAATTTCTTTGGTGTTTTCAGGAGGATTCAGTCACAGAAAAATATTAGCATTAGCATGGTCTCTAGTCAAATAACATTATTTTATAGAATTTGCATCTTGAATTTGCAACTCTTTGCAAACCTGACCTTATAACCTTCAATTCTGATACCACAAATATTTACACAGATAAGCAGTTTCTGGGATAATCCAGTTTTGGTCAAAGTGTGAAATCCTATACATGGGAACACAGCTCAGCTATCTAAATATTTGTGTAAACAAATGCTGCTTAATTTGGAAGATTCTCTTTACCACAGCACTGTAATTAACACTTAGCATTTCTTTCTTATTCCAGGATGGCATGCTACTGAAAAGGGCTCTGTGTTTGTTCCAAGAACCCAGCAGAGAGGGGGAGGGTTTTGGTCCAGATCCTGCCATCACACACCTTCTTTCACCAACCTGAATGCAAGCTGCATAGAGCCTGATAAATACATCTTCCTTTGAGAAATTCTCGTGGACAAACAGATTTACTTCATTGTCCTGTGAAGACTTCCAGTTCTGCGACTGCTTCAGACTCTCCAGGTACAGAGAAGAGTGCCACCTCACTCCCACTGACTTCATTCCTTTGCAAATCTCTCTCTTTTCTCTCTCAGATGGAAACTGCTTAATTTCTTCTGGAGGGAGAAGAAAAAAAATGCATTAAAGAGGCAGCAAAGTGTATGGTGATTGCCTTTTTCCCTATCTAGTGAACACTGTCCCAGAGATGTTCTCCTCAAGTCAGATGAAACTGAATAATATATTTTCATACCACCACAAGCTTAGTTTGACCTTTAAATATTAATATTTAAATATTAATGAAATAGCAGGAGGAAAGCAGACTGACAGGTGTAATACAAGTCAGACAAAATAGCACAGTAAAATTATATGCTGCATTGAAATTCTCATTAGTGATAATGAGATATGCACATACAATCCATGATCTGAAGATGTACTCCAGAAAATCCAGGTGGAATAAATGATCAGAAAATTTTGCTAAGAGTAATTATTCTTATTTTATAACTTTGGGGGAAATTCTTTAAAAGAGAAAAAGTCAGACACCTGTACTTATGCATGTAAGTGGACTTTTTTATTTAAATTGGATCCTTATTCGATTTGCTTCCTAAAATATTTTACTCCAAGTGCTCTTTCCATTCCAACAGTATAGGAAAATCTTAATCTTTACACAGTTCTTCATAATAGCTCACGAGTCTGTTCTTTATTAATCAAAATGTATCTCTCAAACACGCTGAGTACTGCTTATACCACTAAAGCTGTCTGAGAATAGTGGAAAATTACATACTGAAATTATAAATATTTTCCCATTACACGCAACAAGATAGAGGCATAATTTTGAAGTAAGATCAGTTCTTCATTCAGCACCTTCACTGCAAAGTAAAGAGGCAAAATCACAGAAGTCAGGTAGGAACACTGGGAGCTTTCAAACCATTCACACTTAACATCATGTGTGCAAATCTACAAGATGGTTTTGAAAACATGACTGAAAGAATCTGCCTTAAAACCAGTGAATACAAGACATTAATAATGAAGGAGAGCTTAACAGATCCACATGTTCTGCCTTACAGGTCTCTGTCTCTGCTAAAGCTGTACTGGTTAATGGAAAGATAACATGATGGTTGAAATGATGTCATTAAAAAATTATTTACCTTTAGTTTGTTTATCCTTTTTGAAGCTAGTTAACTACCTAGAAGGTGTAAAGCTGCAAAAGGTGTAAATGTTTAGAAATGCATGGTGGAGGTGAGGTCTAACTTCCCTGGAAGCAGTAAATTCTACACCACTATCAGGCTGGCTAGGGAATTCAATTTGTTATACCTCCCAGGGGCTCCCAGCATCACCTGCAGGGCCAGACTTATTCAATGCTTTATCTTCTTCTGACAGAAAAAAAAGTGACTAACACTAATTCTGTGGCACCACACAAATGACTTTACTTTTGCAGGTAAATTCTTATCCTGAGCAATCAGACTCCAGACCAAGTTTCATAGTGACCAACAAATAGCTCTACAACATCAGCCCCTGTGAGACTGCTCCAAGATCATGAATGCAGAATACAACAGAAAATGCTGTTTTCCCAGGGATGTATAGGCTGAAGAGGCCAAGATCTGTGCATATCCTAAATCTGAGCTGCCAGCACAGCAAGTTTTATTTTAAATAACACATGTACCACCCACTCCGTTGTTACTGAGCTTCCAACATAGCCCTTCCAATACTTACATCCCCACCACCTCACCTGCACCGTGCACAACTCCATGGCTCAACACGATCCCACAAAGCCTCCTGCCAGCTCTTTACTCTCTCTTATGATTTCTCCTGATTTTATTGTGCCAGAATCCTGTAACAGGGTCATGAAATTCAAGGAGAAGAACTGAGGGAGTTGAGACATGGCATCCAGCTTATCCCAGACACTGCATTGCCCAAACCTGGACGAGGCAGCCTCTAAGCACAGGGAACATGTCTGACCTCATGCCACAGACATCTCCACTGTTCTTAGTAAGCACCACCCATCAGCAGAGATGCTCGTTGTCTTTCTGATGTGAGATGATCAACCAGGAGCCATTCATTTCAGGATGTAACAGGGCTCTTGAGAAAATACAAGCTTATCTTTGAGGATACACAACATGCAGATAGTGGCGACCGAAATGTGGCATGCGCTTGGACAAGAGACATTGCATTTTGCCATCACTACCGTTGTGAGGGTCAGTGAGGGAATGTGGTCTTTCAGAAGAGCACACTCAGGGGACTCCAGAGTACAGCAAAACCAAATATTTTTGCTGAAGTTGACTTTTTTTTAACTGAAGTTTAGTTCTATGGCACTTGAAAAAGCATTTTCACAACAGAAATTTTGCTCCATGTTTGGTATATAGACAGAAGACATTTTCTGAGCTCTTATGCTTGCTGGCGTGTTAAGGTTAATCGACTAAGACATGGCACAAAGATCTGCATTCATCAAAATGCACATCTGCAAAATATATGTAAGTCATATGCTCCAGGTTTCTAAGTGTAATCTTGCTTTTTTTTTTTTTTTTTTTTGGAACAGTACAAATCCCAGCTCAGTATTTTTTGGCATTTTGCCATCTAAATTGGCTAGGCATGTTTTGTTTTTCTTGCTCTCTTTCGTGAAATTACATAATTAAAGATTAATGCACTTTGTCATTCAAGGTTGAAGTAATTCAGGCTTCATTTAAAGCCCTAAATTGCCCTTTTACACACTATACAGTGAGTGCATTTCCTCTCTGCCTGGTGCTTACCTATACTGATCTGCTGCCTCTTTGATTATCTTCATTCCTGACTGACACGGATGGGAAAGGCTGAAACACTCTATTAACCCAAAGGATGAGCATTGTATAGAAGCAATGTTATTCTGAGACTAGAACAAAATAAAGATCCTTTCCATTTCACTCAATCTTACTCAAAACAACTTTTTGTTGTTCTGTACCCTCCAGAAGAGGAATGAGGGCATAGGCACAAAAACTGCTGCAAAGCAAGCTGGATACCAGGGCTCCCTCGTGTTTTGTGCAGAGAGGGCTGAGGGAGGACAGGCTCTCCAAGAGACCACGGGCTCACCAGAAGGACACAGGGAGGCCAGACCCTGTCTTTGACAGTAACCAGGAGCTTTGATTCCCTACATACCCTGGGCCTGGGGGCAGCAAGCCCAAGAAAATTACTGAACTCTACACAAAAGGGGATGAGGAACCCTTCCTTAGGGAAGTCCATCATTTCAACTCAACTAGGTAATACTCAAAGCCTACAAACCCAGATAAACATCCAGCACTGTTTCCAAAACTGCACTTAAGGACCTCGACTATGTTAAGATCCTGTTCAGTCCGTTCTCCCAACAGTCACTGAAGAGAGACATTCACCATTATGGAACTCATGTGACATTTGAACTGCTTTTTTGGAGGGAGGGCTTTAATACAGCACCTCTGTTAATGTCCATAGTTAGATGGCAGGAATACAAGCATGAAATGAATTTGGTTATATTATTAATATAATTTCTTTACACCTGCCAATTTACATGAGAATGTTTTAAGTTGACAGAGTACAGGGGAGTTTAGAAACTAGACTGTATTCCACGGCTAAACACTGTTTCAATCACCAAACACTTCTTTCCTTTACTACTACATATTGTCTAATAAGGCTCTGTTAATTCCCTTCAAGAAAATTCCAGTATCTGATGTGCTGTTCTCTGCTTGGTAAATGACCTGTGTTTTTACCACTATGTAAGTAAAGACAGAACATCTCTCTTTGCACGACTCAATGATTTAATAATTATTGAGACATTATGCTTTTAAACATTTCTGGCAGATGATAAAGTGCATGCTAAATGTTTAACAGAGCTTTTAGAGGCTTGTATTACAACGCTGCATGGCAACTGAAACTTCTTATACACAGCTAAGGTAAATTCTATTATAGGTATTCAGGAATTGTTGCTGAGATTTTGCGAAGCGGACAAAATAACAAACTTTGGTCAACATATTCAATGTCATTTGTATATCAAGCAGTTTTGCCATACCAAGGAGTTTTGCACTCTCGATGCATACGTATCACAAACCTATATCCAGATATTCCTTACTATGTACACGATTCTCACCTGTAGAATCCTGGCACACAACTCCAAAGGCATTTGCCTTCTGCTAGATGTGAACAGTCTGTCTTCCTGCATGCCAAGTTAAAAATAGAGCTCTGCTGCAAGAGCCAGTCATCTGCAGGATGTCTACAGGCACGAACGCTCAGGAAAGCAATGGCAAATCATTTTGTAACGAGCATCAAATTGAACATGGTGAGCTGTAGAAGAAAGTTTGAGGATGTTTACACACAAACATAACATTGAGGTCTGTTATCACTAACTTAATAAAACAAAAACTTTTCCCTAAAAAAACAAAAACCTTTCCCTTATAATACTGACAAATATGAGTGAGAAGATAGCTGGACATCTGGAACAATTTATTGTTTTCCTCCTTTGCTTGGTTCTTCAATAAGACCAGGTAGCAACCGAATACTTAATAAACATTACCTAGCTTCTACATCTCGTCATCTTATTCAGCATTGCCTAAAATAATTTGTTCATGTTATTATTGTTATTACTGCTATTAGTCAGTGGGGGGTTGTTAAAACAGTTTGAAATAGTTGTAAGGTACAAAGCAAGAGTTTGCAGCAATATAAGACAAAGTGTTAGTCCGAATAACGTATAAGCCTGATGTGGTCATGAATAATACGTGCTCTTGCTCTCTGTACACTTGCCATTCCCTTGTCCCTTACTGCAGTTTAAGGGAAGGAGTGGTAACTGTGAGAAGCAGCTTTGGGAATACAAAAGCCATGATGGTTATTAGTTTGCTAGATTTAAATCTACCAGTGGTCCTTGGTTCTAGTAAACAATTGAAGGCAGATCCTGGTTTTCCTAAGCTTTGTTTGAGGTGGACTGTGACAGTAAGGACAAAGAGTCAATTTAAGCCACATTTATGTTCTCCCGTCTCAGAGTCCCTGGTGCCTTACAGAAAAACATATAAAAAAGGGAAGAAGTTCTTGTTTATCTTTACTGCAAACAGCTCAAAAGAAACTGATATCTAACACCACCATGCAGCAATTACTTCTCCCGTAAGAACAGATCATCACATATCCTAGTGCAGTGATATCCCACTGGGTCACAAACTGATGTGATACTGCCTTCTGTCAGACTACACAAACAGAGACCAAAAGCATCACAGCCAACTAAAACCACTTTGATCCCCTGTGGAGGCTCTGAGTTATCCTGGAATGGTCACTGGTACCTGTTAGGCGCAAATTAAGAGACCAAGTTGGTCATACAGTCTCAGGGGGGACTTCATTTTTACTGATCAAACACACATTAATGAATTGTGTTTTGTTTTCAGGATAGTTTTCTCTGAAATAGCCTGCCTTCAGATGAAACACACAGTCTTCAGAAGGTGGGCTGGTCATTGCATTCTCCTCCCAGTGTTACCAGAGAGAAGGGAACTGTAGTGCAGGTATGTTGCAACAGCCAGACTGCACTAAGGCCAATCTGAAGACTGGGAAGACCATGATTCCCCCTGGATTTACGTGACCAACTGTTCAGGATCTGACACCTGAAAGAAAATGCTCTGGAAGATACCAGAGGGGTTAAGACTTGCCATGCCAACAAGATGTGTGGCTCTTCCTTCACCTTCGTTTTAATTTTTTCCTATTCTGGGACTCAAGTACAGAATTCGTGCTCACCAGCAGAATTTAATTCTAATCCATTAAGACAGACTGCCATCTCCTGGTTTCTTCAGCAATAGTCTTAAAAAAAAAAAATTGGTTTAGTTAAAGCTTATGGCACATCATAAAGTCATGCTTGCTCTGAACCTTTAAGGGAAAATGTCACTGATAATAAAGGACAGGCAAGTGAAGGTTGGAAAGGCTAATGCATTATGACTACACTATGTAGGTTAAGCTGACGTGTGCAATAATTAAAACTATCACAGCTTGACACAGTTTATAAAGGTTTGAACCATAAAAGCTATTGAGCAGCCTCTTATGGAGTGCTGACTGTCCAACTGCCCACTAAGTTTCAATCAAAAACCGTGTTATGACACAACAGACTAATAATTTACCATTCTCATTCTCAGGAATATTAAAACTCCTTTAAATGGCAATCTGAAAGGTCTTAAAAGTAACTCACACCGGTTTTAAGGACATGCAGAATGCTGTAAAGCAGGAAACTCATGTAAAACTATGGATGTAGGAACATACTAAGAATACTGAGCAAATGAAAGGTGAGCCACGTAAAGGAAATCACTAGTGTGTAAGTGTATTCCTAACCATGCCTTGTAGCAAGTGCGAGAATGAACTCACTTGATATTTTCTTGAGTTTGTTTTCTTTCTGAAAACAAAACCTGCCTGCCTTAACTCAGCTCTGTACCACAACTCTAGTATCCAGAATAGACTATACACTTCTGTTTCATCATCTGTTCTATATGGGATTTTGATACCTTTTGTATAATCGCCATCTACTTGAAATGATTGAACAGAAATCAATGACTGCTTTTGTGTTACATGGCTAATCAACACAAGCTAGTTAATGGTAAGTAGGAGCAAAGATTTTGAGTTTGGCTTTAATGATGAATTTACTCTGGGAGATAAAATACTGGTATTGGCAGCCCATTAAAAACGCGCATCTTCAGAGAAACATTCAGAGTCTCTAATATGGACTTCAGCTCTATAAAGGCTTTGCTAACCCAAAACATGATTCCCTACAAACCTTCCTGCAAGATCATGTGTAGAGATTTTGAGACATTTTGACAACAACTCAATAATCATTTGAGAAAATCCCATTGTTAGTAACAATTGACTGGTAAGTCAAGCAATTAGGAATGAATCTATTGGACAGAAATGATATGTGTGCCAAGGGGAATTCATACGATATCTAAAAAATGCCAAACCTCAGAGAAAAACTGTTAACATGAGTTAGTGGTTTAACTATTTTCTAGACTTGTCACAAAAAACTGTCATTATTGCCTTTTGAGTCTTATTTTTGTGATATTCCACAAAAAAAAAAAAAAAAAAAAAAACACAAAGACAAAAAGAAAGAAGCTCATAAAACATGTTTGGAAATTTCCAGAGAAGCACACTTCTTTGCTAACTCCAAGCAACATCTTTTACAGGGTATTAAGACAAGCAGTGTTGGAACACATGAAACTTTGTCACCTGAAGAAATCTGTAATTGCTGAATTCCCATACAAAATGCCATCACACCTGTTTACACAGATGCAAGATCATCATTTATCTACAAACACAACAAAGTTTTCCTTGTGCGCCATGCTGATAATAGCCAACTGACATAGGCAATATATTGTGTTCAGTGGGATCTAATGGACCTCCTCAGGACAGTTTATCAATTTGGGCCTCATGTCACACTAATGCAATTGCAAGAAGACTTGCCAAGTCACCTGGGACCCAACATGGACACTGAGGTGAGGTATTTATTTAGGGTTTTACCTGCCAGGGTTTCCAGGTCCTAATCCTTGGCAGAGCTGGGGGTGTGATGAGGTGGGTGAAAGCAAAACAGTGATGATTGTGGCAATTCTGGTTGAGATAGGAACATGGGGCCATGCCATGCCTGAAGAACATAATTTTCTCCATCATCAATGTCAGTCTTAGTCTCAGCTTCCTTCTGTCCAGATTTTTAATTCACTCTATCTGCATGACCATATTCCAGAAAGGAACACCACCTGGGTTAAATCCAAATAGCAAACCTAGCCACACATGTATAAATCAGTACAGACTGGGAAAAGCAAACCTGTATTTAGTTAAAAATATATTCTGCAGACACAATATAAGGTAGCCAGGAAGAAAATATATCCAGAACCTAAATTACATTGAGCTGCACCAAGGAACTTTTTTACATGCTTAAAATTCAGCCTCTAAATTATTTCCCCTGGAATTTGGTACCAAAAGCCTTTCTTGCTGAGGATGGTTCAGTTTATTTTCAAACGCAGCTGATAGAGATGGCAGTTATCCTTTCAACTTAATAAGCCAGTGCCCAGACCTGTTATCCAGTCTGTGAAAGTCTGGACAACATCTTGTGTCTCATATTCTGAAGTTCTAGCAAAAGAACAAAAGAAATTTAATTCTCATCCTGGTCATCCATATGACCTCTGCAAGACAACAACGACAGATGGTGAAAAGTGACTTGTTTCATCTCTAATATCGATAGCTTTTAATAAAAAAGTTCTATGAAATAAACACTTTGAAATTAGCATAGTAACAGTTCTGCAACTTATTCTGCAGGGTTACAGCAAGATATTGCAGGCTGAGCCGTACATAACCCGTAAGAACACGATGGTTGCTGGTTTCAGACAGCAGAGGTCTGCTGTGAATCCCTGTTCTGTTCGTGCCATCTGCTGGTCAGGGAGGATGTGAAGAGCATTGCACTTCAGCCTGCAGGAATCACTCTCGGGAAGAAAATGCAGAGCAAGGAGGCTGGAAGGAAGGGTCCCGGTGCCTGTCGCTGGGATCGCGGTGCAGCCGGGAGCTGCAGCTGGCCGGGGGGAAGCGCTGCCTGCCAGAGCTCCAGGAAACTGCACTGGAAATGACGGGCTGCCAGGCTGGTGACAACCCACATTTCCATGTGCCCATCGGGAGCGACAGACAGCGGGCCAGGTGGCTGCCGAAGATGCAGGACTTCACAGAAGGCACAGCTGTGTCCCTTGTCCCCAGGGTCAGCGCTGGGGATTCTACAAGCCTGAAAGTTTCACCGGCTCTAGTGCTGGAAGCCGGCGCTGACAGCTTTCACCGCCCCATCCTGCACCCTCCGGGGATGCCAGCGGAGCTGCCAGCTGTGGGGATCCCACTCCTGACACCTCAGCTTCTGCCTGCGGGCTGGTGGCACTGCGGGGCACAGGGAGGACAGGCAGGGTGGCCCCAAAGCCACCTCTCCGGGAGGTGCTGTGTGGGAACGTCCGAGGGTCTCTTTCTCTCCACTTGTAACCATGACCAAAGGGAACGCCACCGGGTAACCATGTGCCGCGGGGCAGCAGGAGCTGTGCAACAGACAGCGTGTCCCTGGCTCGCTGAGCTACAGGGGACTCCGGGACGGGGGGACCCAGCCGCTGGCCACCAGCCAGGCGCGGGTCCTGCCTAGCTGCGCGGCGCAGCCCCCGCCGGGCCGCCAGAGGGCGCTGCGGGCCGCCCGTCAGGCCCCGCGGCCGGGGGTTCCGGCGGGGCCCGGATGCGCCGCTCGCCGTCCCCACGTGTGGCGGGGTGAGCCCGGGCAGGCGGCGGGGATGTCGGTGTCGGTGGCCGCGAGCAACCTGCCCATGCGGCTGCTCCGCAGGAAGATCCACAAGCGCAACCTGAAGCTCCGGCAGCGCAACCTGAAGCTGCGGGAGGCCGCGGAGGCAGGTACGGCGGGGCCGGGCCAGGGCCGCTCCCCGGCGGAGCGCTTGCGGAGCCGCCGCTGACTTTGGGTTTGGGTTTTTTTTCCTTTTCTCTCCGAAACGTGTCTCGAGCAGGTCAGGCGGCAGCGCACGGCCCCCCGGAGGAGGTGGAGGAGGCGGCGGTCCCTGAGGTAGAAGCGGCGGCGGCCGGAGCGGCCCCGGAGGTAGAAGCGGAGGCTGCGGATGCTGCCGGGCCCCGCGGCGGGGAGGGGAAAAAGAAAAAGAAGAAAAAGCGGAAAGCGGCGGCTGACGCGGCAGGTGGTACGTTATCTTAACTAATACAGCTTGTCTCCCAGGGCTGAGTTATTCTTGGAGACCCCAGAAAGCGCCTGCTCTCGTTTTCAGCCCTGTGGGAGAATTTGCCGGCTGGCGGGGTGGGAAGTGCCGTGTGTGGGTCTGGTGCACGATGTGAAGCCCTGGAGGTCTCCTGTGTTACCTCTTCTCTTATTGCAGCTGTGGCATTTGAGCTCGAATACATCCTAAGCCAGCAGCAACCAATTTAATTGTTGCATAGGATGCTGCTTTGTAACATGAAGCGCAAATGTTTTGCTTGTTTCTTGTGGAAATTATGTATATTGTCCTTCAAAGCAGAGCTTTTACAGATGGGTGCTTTCCAGTACTTTTTCCAGACCTTTTAGGAACGCATCCAGCCTTTGGCAACACCTGTGTAGTATGAAAGTAAAGCATACTGGAAAGCTACCTCAAAAAATTGCATCCTGCAAATGTTGCTAGATTTGTATATATTTTTTACATTTGTTTGTATAGATGAACATACACACATATATGAAGCTTCTGTCCCTTATGTATTTTTGTGACACTTGACATGGTTACGCCTGCTTTTGTGCTCTGAGGATTCAGGTGCTTAAAACAGAACAAAGACGTTACATTTCCTATCTCCTGACCACAAACCGTTTTGGAAACTTGATGTTTGCATTACAGATAGGAAAGAATTTTGTAACTTCTTTAAGGATAATTTATGTTGTTTCTGTAGAAAATGTCATATAATATACATTAAACTTCATTATTTTACTGGGCGAGATGGTTTGCATGGAAGGACTTTAAGAACTTTTTGCTCTCTGCATCAGAAAGTTACATAGAAACCTCGTCTCCCCTTCTGCCCCCTTCCTATCCCGTGAAAAAAGCATGACGTGTATGTGGTTTACAGACTACAGAAGTGCACTCTGTGGAACAGCTCCTAATGATGAACGTGTCCTTCCTATCTCCACCTGACTTGTTCTCTTTAAAATAACGCTCTAGATACAGGAACTAAAAAAGCAAAAACTGAAGAAAATGGGTCTGTGGAGGTAGAAGATGAAGATAAGCAGGATTCTGGAGAGAAAGAAGTGGAGGAAGAGGAGGGGGAGGAGGATGAAGTGCCCAGTTTACCACTAGGTGTAACAGGTATCTTGCATTCTCTTTTTCGTACATGTGCAAAAAGCCAAGGTCCAGCGCTTTCTTCCAGAGCAAGTTGCAAGTTTTCAAGTTAGCTTTTTAAGTCGGGTGTTTGAATGTAGGTGACATAATACTGGCACCATACAGCTCTTAGTCAGTTACTGTTCTTTGAAATTTGCATTATACACGCACTTAGAATTACTAGTGGAAATCTATTTTGAAACATACATAGGTTTAACTGTAGAGGAAATAGTCAATGAAGAGCAAGGTGGAGGTGTACGGTAAATTTCACAGATCGGGTTCATTTTCGGCAGCTCTATGTAGTATTCTTACAAACATGTTAATGTTTATGGTAGAAAGGAATATAAAAAGTCCCTTGCTTTGATTTCTTTTTCATCTAGGTCAATTTTAACTGGGTAATCTCAAAGGACAGGTGGAATTGAAGAAATAAGTTTTAATATTTTTATTTTTTTCCCCCTCACTTCAGGTGCTTTTGAAGACAATTCTTTTGCATCCCTGACTGGTATTGTCAGTGAGAATACATTGAAGGGCATAAATGACATGGGTTTTACACACATGACTGAAATTCAGCATAAAAGTATTAAGCCGCTTCTGGAGGGCAGGTAGGAGATATGTCTTTTTAATCAGTATATTGACCCTAAATGTCTAAATTTTGCTAGCAAGCTAAATACGTGAAAAGTGACTTTCTGCTGCTAAACTCTTTTTTAAAATATGTTCTTACGTCTTTTACATATTTTGTTGAAAGACATTGATATTAGTTAACAAATTATGTTTGTGTTGTGTGTGAACAAATACTTAGAGTAAGCTCCTGGAAGCTGCTCTGTATTTGGCTTGGAAAGCAGAGAAGTCTGTTTTCAGTCGCCTTGTTGTCGGTGTGTCACTGTCTCACACTGTCATAGAGACTAGTGACCAATTGCTGTGGACTGCAGCTGCCCCTGGGCTCTTAATACCAACTGTAGTGGCTTCCTTTAAGCCATGTTATGTTTTTCTCATTGTTAAGATTGTACAAGATAGGATTGTTCTTTTCTCTGTACGATCAACTAAATACTTCTTTTTCTAACTTTGCTACATACAGGGATATTTTAGCAGCTGCAAAAACAGGAAGTGGCAAAACACTTGCGTTTCTTATTCCTGCAGTAGAGCTCATCTACAAGCTAAAATTCATGCCTAGAAATGGTAAGGCTCTTCATTTCACAGTTGAATTTTACTGTGGCGCAGCCATTTAGGGATGTGGCTAGGAGAGGGATGGGACCAGTAGTAACTTATTCTTGTCTAACTGATATATTTTTTAGGAACGGGTGTTATTATTCTTTCTCCTACTCGAGAGCTTGCTATGCAAACCTATGGAGTTCTGAAAGAACTTATGAATCATCATGTTCATACCTATGGTCTGCTAATGGGGGGCAGTAACAGATCAGCAGAAGCGCAGAAGCTTGGAAATGGAATCAACATCATTGTAGCAACACCAGGAAGGCTGCTGGATCATATGCAGGTTGATAAAATATTGGATGCCTAATCTGTGTTATGAAAACATAATAAAACTCCTGTCCCTGTCTGACTTAGTTTGTTAATCTTCTAGAACACTCCGGGTTTCATGTACAAGAACTTGCAGTGTTTGGTAATTGATGAGGCGGATCGTATCTTGGAGGTTGGATTTGAAGAAGAAATGAAACAGATCATAAAACTTCTACCAAGTAAGAAAAAAAACCCTGTCTTTCCTGGAAATCACGTGACTACCATTATGTCATCTTTGACTCAATTATTATAAGAGAAGTAATTAATTTTTTTAGTTCTGTAAATGCACTTCAGAGTGGTTGTCTTCCTCTGTCCTTTTTTTCTGATGGCTAGTATATATTACTTTATTTAACATAATTTATCTGAAGGATAGAGTCTTCATATGTACTTTCGGGATAGAATTCTGGTCATGTGAGATCCTTTTAGTTTAACATCTATGTTCTCTCATTCAGCTTCCCCTGCCTGTTTATTTCCTGCAATTAATTATTTCCTAATAAGGCTTAAATATAAGGAAAAAGGTCTTCTGATATGCAGTTTGAATTTTTTCATATCTTTAAGAACAATATCTTAATTTTTAATTTGGTTATTCCTTGTAATTAATGTCTTAAACACATTCTCAGGCTCTCCCTTTAACTTCCAAAATGCAGGAAAAAAACATGGAAATGGTATATTAAAAAAGTAGTGATAAATATTTTGATAAATAAACATCTTAAATATTTAAATTCAAATCTGCATGTTTAAAATTCTTGCACAATCTCTAGCATGAGGTTTTTTTTAACAAAAGCATTTTAATATTCATGGGAAGGAAATCAATTTATAGTTAGAATTACAAGGTTGCTCTCTGTTTAAATCAGTATTATATGTCTAAATTGGATACATTATTATTAACATTTTTCCAGAGAGAAAGAATACTGTGTTTTGGGATTGTGGGGTTGGGGGGCAGCCTAAGTAAACATTTTTTAACGATCCATAATATAAATACACCTCTGTGTGTTTGTCAGTAGCAGTGTGTCTGAGTTAGAATTTAATTGTAAAAAAGGAGAAGACTTGCTCAGGGAAGTTTGCAGCTAAAGATTTTATGAACTTGCTATTTGAATTCTCCTTTAAAAATGAAGCTGTCTTTCAAAAGAAATATTTTTTTTTCAGAGCGCAGACAGACGATGCTTTTTTCTGCTACACAAACCAGAAAGGTTGACGATCTGGCAAAGATCTCTCTGAAGAAAGAGCCGCTATATGTTGGGGTTGATGATAACAAGGAGACAGCAACAGTAGATGGTCTTGAGCAGGTAAAACATGTTACTAAAAGGGGTGTGATCTGTGAACATGCCAAGTGCTATATGTTTTTAACTGGGTTGTACAAACACTGCCTTAGAGGGTGTTTACCAATAGACAAAAGCCATCAGCTGCCTAAAGGGCTGTTTGCAGTCTGCTGCCTATAGTAAGTTACATGCATCTAGTCAGTGTTTGCAGCAATGTTGATATAAAACCTCATGAAATAGTAATAGAATTCCTTACGCTTGTCTATTCCTATATATTACATACCTATGCTCTAGTTTTCTTTCTAACTGTATTTTCTATGTTGCTGACTAGATATATGTATATTTCAGATACATTTCATTGTTGCTGCTTCAGATAGTAGCTAAATGGAGCTGCACAGCAGTTTTTGTGCTTGTGCAATTGACATGATGAGTGTTGTTATATGATTACCAGATGCTATTACATAAAAAGACTAAACCAATAGCAAGAATTACATAAAATAAAATTCTTGAAATCATAAAAAATGTTAAGAACTCTATGCAGTGCCTAATGCTAGTAATTGCAAGTTATTGAAATGATTTTTGTTTATAGTAATTATTTTCAGTGAACTTACATTAGTTTGGAGAATTAATTAAAAATTACTTTTTCTTATTTGAAGTTATTACAGTAAGTTTCTTGCCAAGTTCATAATCTTCAGGAGTTTCCATATCAAGGTGAGAACAGACAATAAATTGGATGGTTTGGCCCAGTGCAGCTGGAAAAATCAACTATTTGGCATATTTATTTCACAACATAACACTTCTCTGATTTAACTGTGTTACTGAAACAAAAGTTTGTTCCATATTACTTTACTTAACAATATTTAAAAATTTTGCAGGGGTATGTAGTGTGTCCATCTGAAAAAAGATTCCTTTTGCTCTTCACATTCCTCAAGAAGAACCGGAAGAAGAAACTAATGGTATTTTTTTCTTCATGTATGTCGGTGAAGTACCACTATGAATTGCTCAACTATATTGATCTGCCTGTTCTGGCCATTCATGTAAGTATTTTATTCATTGATTTATTTTTAATTAATCTGATAGTACCTGTAAGTTGTTACTGACCTTACATTTTCCTTGTTTATTTCAGTCCAATTTCAAATAAACAGACGCTCAGCTCACAAAACTGATGTTGATCTTGATTAGTCTGTAGAGGGAGATAAAGCAAAGACTATGTAATAACAACACTTCAGTATTGTTACTCTTGCTATTTTCCAAACCAGGGCTGAACACTGATATTAATTAATGCTCTGTGTATAGAAGGCTTTCTGTTTTCTTCCAAGGGGTTGCCTTTCACAAGCACTAAAACTGAATTTTGATTTCTGATCTCTGAAGTGCTGGGTGGTTTTTCTAAGGCCAGAGTGATATTTGGTTTTACTATGCCATTTCTTACCATTTGGATGATTAATTTTTTTTGTCAAAACCACAAAATGCATAGTTTAGGAGAAAGAATTGACTGAAAGTTTGTGAAACAGGTAAAACTGACTGCAGATGTTCTTTTTTTGTTGTTCTTTTGGGGCTTTTTTTGCTATACTTCACATACTTTGATAGAACTGTTAAAAATATGGGGAGGAAGGGGTGCGTTTGTTTTTTTTAACCTGTAATCTAGCTAATATATTTCTAGACTTGCAAATGTCATTTCTCTGAATGTCAGGCATTTATGCCGCCCTCCTGAAAAGAATGCCTATGCAACCAAATTTGTAATGCTTTAGAAGACACAGTTTAACCTCTGAGAGATACCACTACATGTAGCTCTGTGCTGTTGACTGTGGTGGCATTGTTTCTTCACTGCAAAATGGTCCTGCTTGGTCTGTACAAGTCCATGACAGGGAAGGATTCTCCAGATTGTTTTACATTTTTGGCAGTGATATAATATGTGAAATGGGAAATTAGATTTAAGCTTGCAAGTTGGCAGGGTTTTTTTGTTTGTTTGGTTTTTTTAGTTGATATTTCATCCTTAATGTGTTTGTTTCCTTTTAGGGCAAGCAGAAACAAACCAAACGTACTACAACATTTTTCCAGTTCTGTAATGCAGAATCTGGAATACTGTTGTGCACTGATGTAGCTGCCAGAGGACTGGATATTCCTGAAGTTGATTGGATTGTCCAGTATGACCCTCCAGATGATCCAAAGGTAAGTTAAGGAAATAGAGCAACTATGCAGCAACAATTCAAATCTTAACTACAAACATAGTTGCAGAGAAAAGCTGGAACTGCTGCTTGACAGAGGTTAGGATTCAGCCGTGTTCATATCTAGCTGCTGATTTTTCCACTTCCTCTCACAAGCTCTTAGGAAATGCTGCATCTCACTGAGACCTTTGTTACCTTTTTAAGGGGTGCTTTTTAAAATGTTAATCTTTGTGCTGTTAAATTAATTTAAAATCTAATCAGCTAAACAACAAAATGTTTTTCAGGAAGAGTATGAGTTCATATATACATCCCTGAGTCTCCTAACAGCTTTTCCAGTGGAAATTTGATTTTTATTTAAAAGTTAGTATTCTTAGTTCAATAAATGTCTAGTGTCAACAAACAAAACCCAAAAAACTCAGTTTTGATAAATATACACAGCAAATATGCCAAAAGCAAAGTTTAATTTTCAGTTACAGCAGGCTAAGATTTGTTTCTTCAGTAAAAGGTAAAATGAAACTTCTAGTCAGGGGTCCTTGTCTGAGCGTAATTATGACTTGCATCTTCAGCACTTGATTTCCCTCATCCATGTGTCAGTACTAAGAAGAAGTCTTAAAAATACTGAATATTAAATTTGGGGGTTTTTTTTGTGAAGCTATTTGATTATTACATGTTTGAAAGACCGATGGGACTTGATGTTTTATTATTCTTTCCAAAAGGAATATATTCATCGTGTTGGTAGAACTGCCAGAGGCATAAATGGTAGAGGACACGCTCTGCTCATTTTACGACCAGAAGAACTGGGCTTCCTTCGTTATCTGAAACAAGCCAGGGTAAACTTTTATGTCTAGATTTTTCTTTCTTTTTTTTTTTTTTACTGTACAACAGTTTTTTAAAGGCAAAAACTGTAATGATTAATCAAACATTTTAATTTTTTAAGCAAAAAATATTCTGTTGCTTAGAAAATATTTAACTGAACCTCTGACTTTAAGTCTAAAGCCGGCAACACAAAGGTAAATATTGAGTGTATTTATAGTTGCTTTGCAACTGTAGAACTTGGGTTATTAAAAATAAACAAACAGATTTTGTATGACTTTTCTGTGGAAGGTTACTGGGAGCTTGGCCATGCAGAGGAAATTAAAATGTGGATGTATAAATAATTTTGATATTTTATTTCTTTTTTTTTTTTTAAGGTACCACTAAGTGAATTTGAATTTTCTTGGTCAAAAATTTCAGACATCCAGTCTCAGGTATGAAATTACTTCATACCACAGCTACTCTGAATATTTGTATAATAATTTATACGGAGAATGTTAAATTCTGTAATAACTGAAGTTTAAAAATATGTGTGCTTGTTTGGAAAAGTTCTGATGATGACTGCTCTGCAGTAAATCCTCCTGACATGTTGTCTCTCTATGATATTAAAGCAATAAAACATTTTTAAATTAAAGGTGAATTATAATATTCAGTACTAAACAGCTAAACCTGTTTTGTGCTCCAGTGCCACAAAAATAGCCATGGAGCACGAAGCTGAACACAATGGCATAGATAGTTCTGCAGATGGGTGTTTCTATTGTTGTTTAATCCTGTTGCCCAGGGAAGCTGTGGATGCCCCATCGCTGGAGGGGTTCAAGGCCAGGCTGGATGAGGCTTTGAGCAACCTGGGCTAGTGGAGGGTGTCCCTGCCCATGGCAGGGAGGTTGGAACTTGATGATCTTTAAGGTCCTTTCCAACCCAAACCATTCTATGATTCTATGATTCTTTTTTTTTCTGTTCTGTAAAGCTTCCTTTCAGCAACTTAAATTTGAAATAGCAAGTACAGGAAGCAGCGAAGACAGTCCTTACAGAAAGGCGTTCCTACTTAAGAATAATTAGGAAGTAATGATGTCTAACATAACTTATTTTTAGTATGCTGAATTAATAAATATCAAATGAGACACTTTGGCCTAAAGAGTATTGGGAACTTAGCCCGCAAAAAATAAAATGTATCAGTCTATATTAGTGCCTCTGCATTTTTCTCTTAGAATTAATACTGCTTATTTTACAATGCATTTACACCATAATAGATTACGTATAGAATTACATGCAATGGTACAGTTTAGATGTCTGACTTAACTGTCGTTGTCCATTAATTCTGAACACACATAGTTTCATGGTGTGGCTACAGTTGTATACTCCTTCTTGATTAACTTGTTTGGGACAACCCAATTTAATATTTCTGTAAATTTTCATATTGCTGAGGCTTTGTACTGTAATTCACCTTCAGATTTTTGTCCCTCTATTTGTTTATAAAAGTGCTCTGATACATGTACATGCAGGCTGTCGTCACAGGGCAGTTTTGGTGAAGTGAATAGTGAATGTCACTGCAACTCACACAGCAAATAATTTTCTTGAATATAATTTATACACTAGTTACAGCTATAATTGCATATGTCTTTTGGTTTGTTTTGTTTTTTTTTTTCTCCTCACCAGCTGGAGAAGCTGATTGAGAAGAACTACTTCCTTCACAAGTCAGCCCAGGAAGCATACAAAGCTTACATTAGAGCTTATGACTCCCATTCTCTGAAGCAGATCTATGATGTCAATAACCTGGATCTTCCCAAAGTCTGCCTTTCATTTGGTTTTAAAGTTCCTCCGTTTGTTGACCTCAGTATCCTTTTACTGCAGTGCTTCAAAGCTGAATTTCTGCTTTATAAAATGTGAAATGCAACTTATTGAAGTTCCTATGCTACTTCAAATTCTGATTTTTTTTTTTTTTTGCTATTAATCAAATAAATGCACCGTGGTCCAACAATAGTTTAGCAAAGAAAATGTTAAATAGCAAATATTGAAATGGCAAAAATTGCCTACAGACATCCATGTTTGAATACTGTACATGCTTCAGTTGCTGCAAGGCAGCAGATACCGGAATGCATACATGGCATATATGTTCTGGAGTGCTGCTGTCCTCCATGCAAAATTATTTTCATTGAAAGGTTCTTGCTTAAGTTTAATAGTAAGAACATGAAAGGGAAGACTGACTAGACTACTGTCAAACCTAGTGGATTCCAGTGGCTGGAGTTTGAAGCAGGAGGACTTTGGTCAACTTGGTTGGCCAACTGGAGGAATAAAAGCATTACTTAGAACCACAGGCACAAAGTTCTAGTTTTGTCTGTTATGTAACTCAGCTTTTTGTATAATGCTGCTGTTTTGTCTCACATACCAAAAAGCAATATTTCATATTATTCCTTTTTAAGTTCTTTAACCAATAAAATTCCAGATGTGAACAGCAACCATGGCAGAAGACTACAGAAAAGAGGTGGAGGTGGAGGATTTGGCTACCAGAAATCAAAGAATGTCCACAAAGCTAAAATCTTCAAACACATTAGCAAGAAATCGGATGGTCGTCAGTTTTCTCGTTAGTCATACATTCATTACAGTGGCTTCTGGCACTGAAATAGACTACCTTGATCAAAGCCACCTGGCAGTTACTTCCAATTTAATCTGTTTTATTCACATTTTTAGGAGTCTGTAGTTCTGTTTTCAGGAACATCTTTTTCAGTTCAGGAAGACTTTGGAAGGGAGAATTAATATAGAAAGGGAGAATATGGACACCTAATTTTGCCATACTTGTAAGGAAGAAGATGGTTGAATATAATTACCTTAAGTCAATGCTACAGAGTTTTTTAATAAAGGAAGAAAAAAATCCTTTTAGGTTTTATAGAAGAATTTGCTTTACATCTAGCCTTTTTTCACCCCTCTGAAAATTGGTGGAGTAAACAACGCAAGGACAGATTACAGTGTGAGATAAACAAATTCTCACATGAATCATTGAAAGGGTTTTTAGTGCTATGGAGCTCTGCTTTGTCTGTCAAATATGCTGAAGAATATAGGAAGATTCCTTGAGAACAGAACATTCCTATGAATAATTAAGGCTGTATGAGCTTGTGATTAATTTCAGCCATGGTATCTGTATAACAAATACAGTGTCAAAGATTAAAAAAAAAATTGTATCACATCTGGGACATGCTTCATACTGTTTCTTTTAAGGTTGTGATAAAATTGTAACATTCTAGTGAAATGTTTGGGTTTTCTTCATGTTCTCTTTAAATCTGAATTTATCCATCTAGTAATGTCTAGTGCACTCTCTTATGAATATGCAAAGAAAATTAAGAAAAGCAGATTATATAAATCAAAGCACTCAGCCCAGATAATTTTTTTTAAATGCTCCATAACCTTGATGCAGTGAGGATTTTTGCACTTTTATCTTGTAAATTACAAAAGTGGATTGCTTTTTAGTCTCAGTTTATCAGGATAGGCAAAGTCAAAAATACTACTGCAGGATTGAAGGGGTGGAGAGACTTAAGTGGAAAAAGTGAAATGGGGTATAAATATACTAGAAGGATATTTTGAGGGAGGATAAAAGAAAATTGAAGAGGGTGGAATACACACTGCAAACAGAGCAAATGTGGACACTAAGTGAAAAGAGAATAAACAATTTGGGTCAAAGTAGAGTAACTATTGCTACCATTCTGAGACTATTCTAAGGCTGTGATGGTGGTGGGCAATAGTATTTAAAAAATGTACGTCCGCCAATGCAGGGAATGACTAAAATGTCACAGAATCCAGAAATCTGGGCCCCGTGGGATTACAGTAAAACAGCTTTTAATTTACATCTAAAATGTAACCCAGGACTGATTAGGAATACAAAAGCATATATAGTTATTCCAATATACAACGGGCTGTTACTCCTTAGGTCTTTTGAAGCAGCATATCAGATTTAAAACTATGATATGTGCATTGAAGTGTTGCAGAAAAACATTGGTGAACTTTCTTTTCACCCTGAGACAAACGAGATAATTTTTTTTGGAGAATAGTATGACCATTTTGTTGATAGTGCTTCCACCATTCAGAACGGAGATTGTTGCCTTTTTTTCTCATTTAAGAAACAGCTGATTTCCAGCCCTAATGGACTTTTCAATACCTTTAATTAAAATCAATCAGATATTAAGAACTTTTTATATGTCAAAATATTTAAATTAATTTTGTTACTAGGACTTGAATGGCTCATGCTCCCAGGGTTGCAATGAAAAAGCAAAATCAGCTCTGAAGGGTAAGCAGTACTAAGTACATGATGCCTATCTCATTGAGTTCTAATCTTTGATTCTGGGTTTGTTTATATATTTATAAATAATAGATGTCAAAGAAGTTCTCATGTCTTTGTTAATAGCACATGTTAAGAATTATCTCTGAGATGTACAGCATCATATAGTTGAAGGGTGCTGTCTATATCTGCAAGCTGTACAGTTAACAGCATAGGAATTAACATACATTATAGGGACATTGAGGGACTCGGATGGACTGCAAAATTAATTTTACTTGGGAAAAGATGTAAGCGAAGCTGCAGTAAAACACAAGAGATCTGTGTGGTTACGTGGGCACAAGCAGTGTGAATGAAGTAGTGTGGAATGTTCATCTGTAACAGGAAAAAAGCTGAGATGTTGGGCACAGTCGGTCACCACCTGTCTGACCGTTTGCTGCGCAGCCAGAACCGGTCGGGCTTAAAAGCTCATCAGAATTCTTGCCATTTCCCTATGTAGGCAAAAATCTGCTTCACAGATAACTGCTTTTTTCTGTCACTCATTGGTCTGGGAACAGAAGCCTGACTACTTTCCCAGCAGGTAGACAGCCTCCAGCACCACCTAATTTTTTATTTGGAAGAGTTGAGGTGCTGTCAATTTCTAAAGACTGACATGGGGACAACTGAAGAACAGGGGTTTGGCATGAGTCTGCACAGCTCCCCCGTATTTTTGATTTGCGTTTTCATAGATAACTCTAATACAAAAAAAATCTTTAAAATAATCTAGTCTAGAAAATTAAAAGACTGGATGGTATTGCTCTTAGAGTAGTACTAGCTTACCCTAACGAAAAAGTTACCACTGTCACTTAAGCATTATAGATGTGTAATGGCTGCACAGTCTGTAGTAACTACATAGTCTGATATTTCACACTGTAATTTCCTGATTAAGCAGAAGAGAAATTCCCAAGCTGGGACTGGGGGAATTGAAAGAGAAGAGTTTCAGCTTCCTGGCTTGTGCAAATGCAGTTACCATTCTCTTTGTTTATGGAATCATAAATGAAAAATAGTTTCTGATGAAATATCTGTGTGTATCAGGCAGCAGCTATTCTACTATGGTATTGCAAGAAGTTTAAAAGATTGTAAAACTGATTGGAAATCTAACGTTTCCTTTGCAACTTACCCTGTTATCAATCTTGTGGGCAGTTAATAGACCTCAGCCATCAGGCTCCAAGGCTTGTCTCGTAACAGTGACTGATAGGTTGGGGACTATTATTGTGTACCTTGAGAAATTGCCTCTTTCTTTGAGAACCTTGACAGAGAAATTGGACTCTTTAAACCACTTAAGGGGCTGATCAAAACTGTCCTGCTTGAACTGGAAGATTTTTTTAACAGTTCTTGGAACAGGCCCATAAAGGAGAATTCCGTTGCCGAGCTACTGCTCATAATCATGAAATACCTTGTCATGATATGAGTTTCCTGCACTGTAACACTGATGAGTTATACACAAGCACAAGACTAGTCAGACAGTGTTGCCATCAAATTTTTCAGGGTGAATGCCACAGGTAGAGGGCAAGTTTATTGACATTATAGAGCAAGAATACTTGAGAACTGGGTAAGATATTTTCTGCTTAGGTCTGTTGTAAATAAGTGTATTTTGGCAGTAAGTAGCCTTCTTGCTTCATGTATGAGTTGATAATTTAAGTAAGCTACCAAAGCTTCTTAATGATTTGCTTTCAAGTCAGTAATCTAAGGCCCAGGGGAAGCAAGCTCTCACAGGAAGGATGGAAAAGGATTGCAATTAAAGGAAGGCGAGGTACTGATAGGATGCAGCACAGGTCTGTGACTTGTGCTTTTAGTTCTACCATGGTCCTGTTGAGGAGATAGTTGTCCAGTTACTTCATCCCCCCAAAACTTACAAGGAGTTTTACAGAGATCTAAAAACCTAACTACTAGAAGAGTCAGTAATTAGCCCTTGAAAGGTGAGTTGGTTTGTTTTCTTTTTCCAAACTAAAATAATGCTGAAAGAAGCCTAGAATCAACTGGCTAGCCATACAGTATAAAATCTGTCTGCTCTTGACTTTTGCTCTGCTAGCTTGATTTCCTCAGGATTTTATCTGCTTGGCTTGACAGGAGAATTCATGGAACTGTTTTTGATGCTTTTGTTTCCTCTAGATTTATAGAAGATGTTAAGCCATGACAATAAGAATCCAGCCTCTTGAACAGGAACACTCTGCTTCTAAAAAAATTGCTGTCTTGCATCAAAGTCGTAAACACTATAATGTTGTTTGTCACATCTCTTTATTGAACAGCCATGTGGGGAGGAGATTACTTTTTTTTCCTTCCTCTTAGCCACCACAATAAACTTTTGGTATGGAGTTGTGAGGAGAGGTAAAGGAAGGATGCTATTACGAGAACAAGACAAATGGAAAATTGGGGTTCTGTCTAGACACGCTCACTTTGTTGTATCGGTGTCATTCAGCTTAAGAACTGCATTCACCTTTCAAAAAAAAATGTCAGAGTATACCCTACAATAGCAGTTCATCTTTCCAAACATTTTTGTAAGCTACAAAACTGAAAAACATGACCATCTGCTATTTTTTTCCCCCTTGGTCAGAATTAAAAAGAAACTCATAGGCTCTGCAAAATCTGGTGTAACAGCTCTAAAGCTTCTTCCAAATGCACCTCTCAATTTTTGCTGTCAGCTGTAGACCATTAGCTGTGCAGGTCTTTCTGGGCTCCTCTACGAGTGGCTGTAATCCCCTATGAATGTTGAGAATCACAGGAATATTAAATGTGTTACTCTCCGTAACTAAAACTAGATGTTTGCTCATAGGGTTTGACAGACCAGGTGCATTTGTAGGAGCTATTGGGTCTTCCTTATAAGCTCTGGGTAAGTGCCCTCAATATATTCTCACTTCTTCTAATTAATAAAACCCTTTCTGTATGGGAAGAGGAAACACACTTGAGTAGGAGGTGAGTTTTGCCTGGCACCTTTCTCCAATTGTTATTAGGAAACATGAGAATTAATTTTTGAAGGTACATAGTGACACTAATACCTACAAAATGTAATTTGAGAACATCATAAATGTAACCCTAAAATGGCATTGCTTGGAAAAAAATAAACAAACCCCCAAAACAAACAAACAAACATAAAGCAACTTCATTTTTCCACAGAAATTATATTCACTGATATCTTTGCATTCCTTTCAGAATTGTGGTAGAAGAAAATTAGCCAAATGGCTTGTAGTACTGAAAGAGGTAATTCTTTAATACTAGAAAAAGAATCCTGAACTTCTACTAAGCCCTAGCTTCAGATGGCCTGTAACAAAACTCTGTGAAGTGCTAAATGGTTACTTAAATGTATTTTCCACTTCACTGCAAAATTTTATTAATCTTTTTCTGGTGCAAGTATCTGCTACTATAACGTTATGTAAGCCCTCCATAATTTTTTGTCCTACTTTATAAATTCATCAAGGGATTATTTGTAAATAAGGCTAGTTAATATTTCAGGTGCAAACTAATCAATAAGGCATACAGGTTTTAATTAATCTTAACTCATTCAAATAATTATTTCTTGGAGTATGAAACTTTGTCTATTCAAAAGTATTGCACAGAGAAATAAACCACATGCACACGTACGTTCCAGACTTGTACTCATAATAAATTCATATAAAGCCTTTGCTTCAGTGTATGTTTATTCCACGATATAATGGCAGTGGAGTTAATTAGTAGCAATATGTGGCCCGTATGAGGAATGTTTTGTGAATACCCCATGCAGGGAAAGGCCATTTCTGCCTAACTTAAGACAAAAGTGAAAAAGTTGCTGAGCAGGTTTGAAGCGAGCTAGAATGAGAACCAAAGGCATTTGGGCACCGTAACTTTCTCAGACACCAATTCAAATATAAATAAATGGATGTGGGCTCCTAAAAATATTAAAATCTACAAGTGAAAAACCCCTGTCTTGTACATAGTGAAAAAAAAAAAAAAAAATCTGGCTCTTCCTCAAGATTATTGGTGGTAGCAGAAGCCAATAGTCAAGGTCAAGCATATTAGATTTACTCAATTATAGATTACTAGTTGAAGGCTTTTTTTTTTATGTGTCCACTCCAACAAGAGGAAAGCCTAATGTTAGGAAATCTGCAACTATACAATACCTTCTGTATTCATGTGTTGGCCCTAGTTGTGCTGGGGCTCAATATCTGTTAATATACATGCAGACTCCTTGGTGGCAAACCTCATTCATGCAGGAATACAGATCTTTGCTGACCACCCCTTGTGCTTGAAAACCTTACTCTTAGTGGTTTGCATCCTTGTAGGTTACGTAAAACTGATATTTGAATGGAAAATGTGTCAAAGATTTCATCATTATTATTAATAAAATCAACACCAGCTAGAGTATGTGACATCTAGATTCTCCATCACATTTTCAATCATAGAAATATGGTACCAGCTGTCAAAGGGCTTTCGAGGGTTTGTTTTTCACTTGAGATGAAAATCTTTCTAGATATTTGCCACATTAATTGCAGGATTCATATAACTGTGTTTTCTGAAAAATGCTTTCTAAAGGAGGCTCATTTTCTATTAAAGAGCTAGCAGAGAAGACAAGATGGAATAAAACTGCATCTACTAGAGCTCTCATAGGACTTTTGTATTTAAAAAAAAACAGAAAATGAGTCAAGTTCAGTTTAGTCCCTTTATAACACTCTAAAAATAATCTGCTTCTATCTCTAACAGATAAAAGCAAAATTATGAAAAATGTAAACTATATTTAAATTTTATATATTTGCTATAAAAATACAACACTGCTTCACATAATGCTTTGAAATTCTGTTATCATCTGGATGAATCATCATCCTCCAAAACTGTTCCTAAGCAGCCTGCTACCCTTGAGAGTGCTTGAAAACAGAGAGCTGTAATGAATCTGGCCTGGGTAGCTGCTGCCTGGAGAAGACAGCTGCTTCTTTAGCACAACTGTACAAAGAGGAGCTTGGGCAGGAATTATAAGGATTCAGGGAGGATTATGCTAAGTTAAGAACTTTCAGACTGACAGCAAAAAAAATAAAATTATGACAAGACCAAGGAGATTTATTTCAATGCTGGCAGCCAGAGGAGTGAGTTTTGCAGGTGATGTTTGGTAAGGGGATAAGGAACAGGAAATATCTTTTGCAATTCCTCACCTCTGTCGCAAGTCCTTTTCTCAGCAATTCTCAGGTCACCAGGGAAAAGTGAGAACAGATGCAAAGGTAGATATAGAGTATTTCTGCTCTTAGATTTACAAACAGTTTACTATTTTACACCTTTTTGTGTTTTGCATCCCTCAGACTTCTCAGCCCTCAAAGCTCCAAACATCGAGATGGAAAGATGATGTTACATTGTGTTTACTGTTAAATCTGTCACCTACTCCAATCCTTAGTCACATATTTATTTGCTTATTTTAAGAGCAATTAAACAGTTTGTGATATCCATTATCTTTTGAGGATAAATACTGCCATACTTCATTGAAAGAAGAAACTATGAAGATACAGACCATAGTTTCTGAAGTAATTGAAAAGTGTCAGTGAATGAAACAAAGAATTTTAATTGTTGTCATTGCACTTTGACATGACAGCAATTTGTAATACTGTAACTGTACATAAAAGTAAACTTGGTCCTCCATTAGTTTCAGTAGAAGAAAAGTGTGGTTTTGTTTCGTCTCCTTGGTGTGGTGTTTTTGTTTTGTTTTGTTTTATAATTTCATGCAATGTTTATTTGCTTTTTTGTTATTTAGAATGCATGAATACATGCAAGTCTCCTCATTTTTCAAAATTCCCTCTTCCCTTTTCCAAAGTATACCCTGGTTTCTGAGACATTGTAAGGCGTTGCCATAGCAATCTTTGAGGAGCACTAAGCCTTTGCATTCACAGGACAAGAGAGCAGTGGGGTAATTATCAAGAAAAAATAAATCCCTTTGAGATTTTGTTCAAGCCTCTGTATTATAGGACTAGGCTATTTCAGCCAAGCGGGAGGAAGAAGTGGGAGATTTCAATGCAACTGATGTGTGAACTGGAATGTAACTATCCAGATGCGGCACATTAACGTACACATAATAAATAGGATGGGACACACGGCTTCTAGGAAAGGAAGATTTTGAGATCATCTGGGCTGCTTTAATGGTGGCCCCCATATAGTCTGCAACCCACAAATGAAGGAAGTACCCTCACATAAGAAAAAGAAGCTCATTTCCTGTGGGAGCAGTAACAAACGGATCACATCCTGGCCCATTTGGGTCCCTAAACATTAAAGTTTTGGAGTTAGTCTGAGTTTTGTTTGTTTGTCTTTCTTTAATAGATGAGTTATTCAAATTGTGACGAGATTCTTGCATTCCTTTATTAAGTTCACTGAATTGGACTGACAATAGTTGAAACATTTAGAAGTTAAAGGGCTTTTTCATCTGCTTGTTTTCCTTACTGCTTTTAGGTCTGGGTGCCTTTTAAAGGCATAAACTGTTGTTCAGTAATTCTTTAGCTGGCATTTTTAAAGTGGCATTAACTAACAAAACAAGACACAAATTAGAAAGGAGCAATATAAAGACAAAGCAAGCAAAGCTGCTTGTGAAGCAGTCACATGCTGTCTGCTAACCCAAAGAAATTTTTACCAGTGTCTAATTGCTTCAGATGCTGCTTTAGGCTTAACTTGCAGCAGTATTGGGAAAAGCTTTTCTTCACAAATTGTCAGATTCTGCCTATTGAAAGCTCAGGTGGCAAAATGTGAGACATTTTAGCACTCAGAAGCCTTTTCTCCAAATAATAAAAGCTGGTAAGTAATGCAGATAGTTTTCTCTTTGCTGATGCCTTATACTAGAGGACTTGTTAGCATTACTGTAGGAAAGAACAACTAAAATCACATCTGCATTAAAAGCCTGGGAAAGGATTTATTTGCTTTATTGTTCATCCGGTGAGTGAAGTGACATCCAAAAGTTAACCAACACAATAGCCTGGTTATTCTGCCTACAGTCATTGGCTTTCATTTCTGAAATATCTCATCATTGTTCCAGCTTTTGAAATTGGGACCCCTGAGCAAGGCACACTGGACCCTGCTTGCTGGGGGTAACACAGTGCTGCTGTGAGAGGTTTCTGTTTTGACAGATGATGCTGCTTCTTCAGGGATGTGAATGCAAGTGAAGAACATTGATTTGAGCAGCATTCATTTAGACAGGACTATTCTGACCCAGAAAATACTCCTCCTCTACTTCAAAAACGAGCAACCAGCCTGTCCCCAAATTCTGCCCTGTTATAGTCCATGGTTGTACGTGTGCTGCTATTTGCAAGGAAACAAACTTCACTGACATTTTTTGATCCTATTTTCTGACCCTCAACAATTTCAAACCCCTTTGGAAATCTCTCAACAGCACCATATGACCTGGTAAGGGAAAAAAGCCCATGTTTTGTCCAGTGTCTCCCACTGGAATTGTCCTGGTAAGGGGCTAAGGGGACACAAAGAGGGTGAAAATGCTGGTTATGGGTGGTAAAGGACCCCAGAAATGAAAGCAGGCTGGGATAAAGGATACCTCCTGAAGACCTTAGATATAATACCTTAAACACACTTTAAATATAACACCCAGGTCGCTACAGGATCCTGTCCCACTGCTTGTCACCATTTGTTAGGAAGGGACAAAGCTCATCGCCATGTCTCCTGTATGAGTACCACCCTGTTAAGATCTATTACAGACTTTAAAACAGGTTGTGTAACAGGTTTAAAATTATTTTTTAAACATCTTGATTTTGAGGGCAGTTACTGGCAAGGGCCAGGAGAAGGGCGTATTTCTGGAGGCTGGGCATGTGCCCTTAGTAAAGAAACTGCCACAACCCTGCCCTGAAACGGGCGTAACTTAAAAACTTCGAAGAATTTCAGAGAATTTTTTTTTTAAACCTGTAAAAATTCCTATTTAAATACTGCAGCCTAAGAATAACTCGTGTTCAGCACTAAACCGTCACCAACCTTGAGGTTTTCGGCAGCGGCGGCGGGAAGCGGCCGCCTGCCAGAGGTGAGGAGCGCTGAGGGGAACATGGCGGGCGGGGGCCCGAGGAGAGGGGGTGTTCCGCTCCCTCAGGGGCCGTGAGGAGAACGGGGTGTCCAGCCGCCCCAGGGGTCTGTGAGGAGAGGGCGTGTCCCGCCGTCTCAGGGGCCGTGAGGAGAACGGGGTGCCCGGCCGCCCCACAGGCGCTGTGAGCTGTGAGGATAGGCAGTGTCCCGCCGCTGCCTTGGGGCCGCGCGGACAAGCTGCCGGAGGCGGCGCCTCTCTCCACACCCGCGCGTGCCGGCCGCAGCGGAGGGGCTTCTTCACCGCCCGCGAGGCGGCCTCCGGGGCGGGGCGGGAGCGGCGGTGCCGCCCTCTCCGTGCCTGCCCCTCTCCGCGGTCCCGGCGAGCCGCCTAAGCAGTGCCGCAGCCGCCCGGTATGGGCATGAGGAGCGGCGGGCAGCGGGTGCCCGGCGGCGCCGCGGGGGACGGCGGCACGTGGCGGGCAGCCGCCGAGGGGAGGCCCGGTGTGGGCTCCCGCTGTCCGGCAGCGGGGCTGGGGAGGGTGCCGGGGCTGCAGGCGCTCTGGGAAGGGGGAAAGTGTTGGTACGTGGGAGCAGTGAGGGGTTGAGACCTGGTCCCGAGCATGGCAGAGACCCTCAGCCCCTGCAGCCCCCGGGGCCAGTGTCAGGCCAACATGGGCACCAATGCCTCGTTGGCCAACGTGGATGCCAACGCCTCCTCGGCTGCCTCGGCGCTGGTGGGCAGCAGCGCGTGGAGGGGCCGGGAGCCCTTCTCCATCTTCACCATCCTTATCCTGACCCTGCTGGTGCTCCTCACCGTGGCCACCTTCCTCTGGAACCTGCTGGTGCTGGCCACCATCCTGCGAGTGAAGGCTTTCCACAGGGTGCCCCACAACCTTGTGGCCTCCATGGCAGTGTCGGACGTGCTGGTGGCGGCCCTGGTGATGCCACTGAGCTTGGTGAAGGAGCTGTCGGCCGGGCGGCGGTGGCGGCTGGGCCGGGAGCTGTGCCTGGTGTGGGTTTGCTTCGACGTGCTGTGCTGCACGGCCAGCATCTGGAACGTCACCGCCATCGCCCTGGACCGCTACTGGTCCATCACTCGCCACCTGGAGTACACGCTGCTCACCCGCCGACGCATCTCCAACGTCATGATCGCTCTCACCTGGGTGCTCTCTGCTGCTATCTCCCTCGCCCCGCTTTTTGGCTGGGGGGAAAGCTACAGCCCTGAGCAGGAGCGCTGCCAGGTCAGCCAGGAGCCCTCCTACACCATTGTCTCCACTGGCGGGGCTTTCTACCTGCCCCTCTGCGTGGTGCTCTTCGTCTACTGGAAGATCTACAAGGCAGCCAAGTTCCGTGTGGGGGGCCGCAGGAGGAATGTCGTGGTGCCCCTGCCCGAGGCTGTCCAGGTAAGGGTGAGGAACGGGGAGGAGAGCCCCTGCTGCCTCCCCCAGCAGCTCCTGCTTCTTCTTTGTTTCCAGCCATCAACCCTGCGTTGGTGCTTTCGGCACAGCAAGAAGACTCAGACGTGCCCTGGCACTCTTGTGTTAATTTAGCTCTGTTACAGACTGGATGTGAGCGGTAATTACTCTAAAGGCACCACTCTTGGAGAATAATTTTATTCTCATTTTTTTCTTAAGTGTGCCATAAGAGTAAATGACAGGTGCATTCGCTGCCAGTCTGGAGAGACATTTAAAAATAGTCTCTTTAGTCTGAATTTGCCATTCCTTGGGGTTCTTTCATCTTTATTTTTTATAGTGTTGTTGGGGTAAACAGAGACATAAACAGATGCCTAGGTCATGTACAGAGTAAATGCATGGACATTTATCTACCAGCATGGGCTTTGTGTGGGATCTAGCAGTGTCTGAATAGATTTTATAAGCAAATTATGCACTTTATGTGCTTGGGCTGTTTTACCTTGAATACGGGGAATGTACTGCTCAATGCATAGACTTGAAGCAGTGAGCAATGAGTTGTTTCTATTTTAAAATTACCAGCTGTCTTGAAAACCACGTCCTCTTCCTTCTTATGCTAAACATTGCCTGTAATTCTGCAAAGCCCCAGGTATGTGGGAAGTCTCATTCATTTCACGGATACAACCACCTGTGTCCCTGGGGAAGGGTTGGGGTTGGCCCCTTGTGTCCCATTAAGTCAAGCTCTCCACATGACGACACTGTCACCCATGCCATGTCACCAGCCTGCTCGGTAGTGCTCTCTGTAAACTCTCTCTGCTTTCTGTCACATACTCTTACTCTTACTCCTAGCTGGCTTTATTATTCTTTACAATATGTTTTTTGATTGCATTTTGTACTTGCTAAGTCCAATCTTTTCCCAATAACAAAAGATGGATGTTAGGGATACCTGAAGAGGCAAGGAACATTTCTGTTCAATTGGGGCTAATCCTGCAGAGCTTCACTCCACTGCTAAATCCCTCTAACTTTGATTTGGAGTCATGGTAGGAAACATGTTATTATGGTCACAAGTAAAAGTCTGCAGGTTGTGTCCCCTGATGACAGCACTGGCAGTCAGATTTGCAGATTTGGATCATAATGTCTGGAAGATGTTTTTAATATAAATCCATTTATGAAGCTCTCTTCTATACAAAAGCATAAAATGTGTTAGAAAAGATGAGAATGTTTCCTCTAGTGGCATTCTTTTTTTTTTTCCTATGGTCTTTATCTCCTGGTTTGCACCAAATTTCTTTCCAACTTGTAATTATGATGAATGTATTGCTTGGAGTTAATGTATAATCTTTCCAGGCACAAAATCTAACTGAATATTTTTAGTGGTTTTGCATGCTTTATCTTTTATGTGCACACATACTCTGCTAGGACTAGTTGTTTGGAACTGAAAATTCTGTGAAGCTAAATGAGCTGAGGCATTGCTGCTTAAGTTTTAGCCTATACAGAGACACACTGTTGGTATGCCACTCTTAACGTGAAAAAAGTCTGACTTCCAATTGTCATAGTTCTGTCTGCCAGAGCTCTTGCGTGGGCACAGCTAGGCTGGCAGGTGAGTGTTTTTTGCTGAGGCAGTGTCTGGGAGCTGGTTTAGGCTATACTGACAAAAGAGCTTTCAGTGTGAGCTGAATACCCGTTTTAGAGGGGTTGTCAGTATAGCTGTTATTGCAGTAGCAGTAAATGCTCAAGCCAGGAGTTCTTGATATTTCTTATATTTGCAGAGATTGACATATTGACTTCTCCTTTTGTAACAGTGATTCTTGAATCTGCAATTGGTATATAATTGTGCATTGTCCTGGCAGCTTCGTTTGCTGGTTTAAATAAAAAGACTTTTGTGATGCACATGCAAACTCTTTACTTGACATATAAAGGAAGAGCTGATGCCCAGCTGCACACTTGTACATTAAGGGAACCCATGGATCAAGGGAGCTGGCATTCAGGATGCATTTCTTCTCAGTTCTCTTTCTAAGTTAAGAAACTGAGACTTTACTGAGTTTTATCCTGAACCCAGTTAAGCTTACATGAGCAGAGTCCGTTATGTTCACAGGAACAGCAGCAGTTCCACAGTGAATTCTGGAGAAGAATCTTCAGATGCAACATTTTTCTTTTGTCACTGTCACTCCGGGTGTGAAGTGCTCTCTGCATCTGTCAGGTCTCACTGTAGGTGCCCTGTACTAGTTAATCCGAGTAATGTTAGAGGGGATTTTGGCAGCCGATGGCAGAGCAGGGATTCCCAGGCAGTGATTCCCAGGCTGGAGGTGTGTAGGAACAGCAGTGATCCCTGCGGGGAGGGATGTCTGTCTTGCACTCAGGAATTAGCTGTCAGGTAGCGCTGTGATGTCTGGCCTGAGGTATACCCAGCAGTGCAGCTGGTTAGTACTGGCAAGTTAACTGAAGGCGGAAACGGGGTGAGGTCACAGTACTCAAATGCCAGTAGAAACGCCTTGAAGAAACTGATGCACCAAGCAGAAGGATTATGATGATACTTTGATGGTTTTGCACGGTGTTTTTCAGCCAACAGAGCCAGGCACCAAAGTACTTTGCAGGTTGACACTGTGTGTATATGTACACGCACACAAAGGGCGGGTTTTTCCTAGCTGAGAGTGGGCATACATATGTTATGTTTCTATACTCTTACAGAGGTTCTGAATAGAATAGTTAACAAATAACTATTTTGAGTAATTTCTGTTTAAAATTTTACTTGTGTTTTTGAAAAACACTTTTTAAAGTCCTTGCAAAAAAATCAGGTGTGGGAGATGGACATGCAACATCTGAGCTGCCTCTAGTTTTAATGAGAGCTTGTTTCTTACTTTCCCTTGAAACAAACAAAAAAAAAATTGCAGAATTGGGACCCTAAATTACGCTGGTGCCTGGTAATTTGTTTATTAATTATGAAACTCTTCTTAAAAAGTGAATTCTGTAGTCAATACTGACATCATTGACCCTCGTAAAAAACCTGGTGACATGCCATCACTGACAGAGAGCTATACTCTGTCACACTTTGTTGACAGTAAGTAATAATTCTCTCTGTAAATAGTGCAATTGAAATAAATGAGACTGCTGGATGCTGTTCTTTTAAATCAATGAAGGCACTTGTAGCATAGGTTTTTCCCATCAAGAACAAGGATGGCAGAATCTGAATGTCAGGTTTACTTACATGTAGAAATTACAGGGTCAGGATGACATTTCCATGTGAGGAGTTAAAAATCAAGTTCTTTTGATGGTTGGGTTTTTGTTGTTTATTTTTTCTTTCTCCCCTCTCAAAATACTTTGTATAGTGTATGAGTAATTAAGCCTGATCCCAGCCTCACCAGTTTTGTGAGAGTCTTCCCCACTACTTAGGTACTATCAGGCCCCAGAGCTTCAGTGGTGCAGTGTTGTTCTGCACCTTGGCCTGTTCAGCCTCTCCAGCCCACATAACCAGTCAGGACAGTACAGGAGGGAAATCAGGTTCTCCTCTGAAGGAGTCACAGGCCTTCTATTTCTTATTCCTGCCTCTGACTGTACAAGTAGAAGAGATGGGTCAGAAAACACAAGTAGAAGAGATGGGTCAGAAAACAAAGTGCAACTGTCCAGAAAAGTGGCAGCAGATGTCAGATAGGAGAAAGGTGAGGCAGGAAGAGAAGTGGAGCGGCTAGCGATTTCGTGGAAGAAATGCAGTGCTATTCCTGCTTACAGCAGAAGAAAATCCTGTGAAAGAAAGATGTTCCTTTCCCAATCAAATGTACTGTTTGTCATATTGGTGGAGCATCCAAGAAAGTGTAGACATTCCTATGTTTTGATCCTTCGTTGTGCATTTCCATTTCTCCTGTTCTTGTTCAAAAAACAAGAAGTATGCCAAAGCTGCGCTGAGGCAGAAATGATCTTTTTCTTTGCTGAATCACGCTGTAATAACCAAAACTCTGAATTAGTGGTAGTAAACCAGATTTGACTGATGTTTATAATCTATACCGTTGTTTTGTTATTGCAGACCCTGGAGTACAGTACAAACACATACAGAGTGCCTGCCAGGAAGGACCAGTAATAGCAATCATGAAAGCTATAGGGACATTTTAAGTCAAGGGATTTCAGGAGAAGCTCCTTGGTGGCACATTTTTTATAACGCTGCCAGGAACACAGGAATTGGGAACATACAGCTCTAGGAACACAACAGCCATTGAGTAGCAGTAATTTACTGGGGACAGACAAACCACAGCAGTGGCATTGAACTGTAACTGCTGATCAGTGTACAGAAGAATGAATTCTGAAACCAAAACCAAACTCCTTTGTGTCTGTAGAAGAATTTGTACCTGAGAGCTCTTTTCTTTCATTTAACTCTCTTTATGATACTCTCACTTGAAAATGGTCATCTCTGCATGTCTCAGAGCCTGTTGTCCTGGAAATAGCTGCTTTCATGAATTCAGAACCTAACTCTGACCTCAGAGTAGCAGTCCTTTCGTACCAGCTTTTTTTCCCCACTGCTCCTGACTCGCACCTCCTGGAGCAGTACCTGGGCGGAGGGAAGGAAATCTGTGCCTGAGGCGTAGTGTGCTGCCAACCGCTGAGCGAGAGCAGCACAACACCCTGCAGAGACGCTCACAACTGGCAAGGCTGGAGAGCAGCTACATAATCTTTTTGGCCTGTGCTCTCATATACACAATGCCAAATGACAGTGGGTTACTCTATGCCGGCATATGGGGGGGGAATCCTTTAGCATGGTTCCCCTGCCAGCACTGTGTACCACAACAGCGTTTGCCGACAGTAGACTAATTGACTTTCCATGTGTTTTGTGTGGGCTGGCTTACAACAAACAGCCTTGATAACGTAGTCCTGGGGGCTGATGGTTGTAGCAAGGATAATGGTGCACCAACCAGCCCAGGGAGATGAGTCAGGGCTGCAGCAAATCAGCAATAAAAATAAAAATAAAATCGAAATTATAATGAAAGGTAAGGATTTCACAGCCTTGCAATCTGCACTGATACATACTTTCTGATACGAACAGCACTTCAGATTATATCTGGGTTTAACTTTAAAAATCTAGTGGACTTGTTCCCTGAGGAATCAGTCCTCCCAGCAGGGATGAGATGCTGGCAGTCCTGTAGTAGATGTATACGGTGACCAGGCAGAGAGGGAGCACAGCACCACAGAGCTCATGCATTTACTGGGGTTTTGAGCACAGGGCCTCTCTAGAAACCCTGTGTAAAGTCCTTTTGCGACAGTACCAGCCAGGAGCACCTGGCCAGTGCGTCACAGGTCTGCCAAGCGGCAGTGCTCACGCCAGGGGCTGGCACTTGGAGCAGCACCCCATGCTGGGAATGCCCGAGAGGCAGGTGTCGTGGCAGGTGAGCCTGATGGAGAGCCAACTGAGCGAGTGTCATTCGCTGTGTGTGCGGCTGACCAGCTGGAAACAATGTGCAGGGTGAGCATTGGACACTGGTGATCGTGGAAAGCTGAGCTTTCATACAGCTTCCACAGTTTAAATGCTTGAATAAGTCCTGGTGAAGGCACAGGCTGAAGGACCTTGCTGAGTGGGGATACTAGTTACCTTTTCAAGAACATTTTGTGTATCCTTTTCAAAGGATTTCTTACAGAAAATTGAAGCAAAATATCTCCAGTCTGCCAGGGATATTTACACAGTTACTTAACGGAAGGTTCCAAGAGAGATCCCATGGTTTTTCCTAAAGCACCAGGCTGCTATTTGCACTTTCATTATTATTACTGTTATTACAATGTTATTGAGAAGTCCCAGGCAGAACTAGTCAAAAATAATTGAAAAGACAGCTATGGCAACAGAGAAAGTAGAAATTGTGTAGACAATATAAATGCTTGCTTCATTAAGAAAAATACCTGAAGACTATGGTATCTTCTATCAAAATAAATTAATTTTTCTCACAATATGAAGTGATAAAAGAGTTGCCACTAGTAAATTCTGCAGTTCAGTCACAAGCCTTCTAAAATCTGAAGTACTGAAAAGGCTCTGATTTGATGATGGCACACTGCAAGCTCTGTCTTTTGAGTAAGAGTTGAAGGTGACAAAGTCCTTTGTCTGGCTCTTCCCAAGAGGCATACTTAAGTAGCTATTCCTCAGGGCTAAGACGTAATCTTTCAGGGTTGCTTGTCACAAATTTGTCCTCATGTCATACATTTATCCCTTTTTGCAGAGTGTGATTAAGGATGTGCAGAGCAAGTCCTTCTGCAGACAAATGGTGTGATCCTTGCTACATGAGGGGTGTCCCATTTTAATTGTCAGGACAGATGTGATTTTCATTTTCCTCCATTATTTGCCTGTGCCCATAATCTGCTTCTCTTACATTCTGCAGCCACGTTTCATGACTGAGGGTGAGGACAGGGATATCCATCTTGAAGAGTGATTGTCTAGGCATTGCCAGTGCTTCCCTCGCTGAGTTGCTGTGCTAATATCAAACAGAGGCCCTCCGTCTATTATAAAGCTTGCCCAAAATGTCGTGTGCATGTAGAATACGTAGCTAATTTAACAACATCTTTGGAGTGGTGTTAAAGTCTTGCATTTCCTGTGAATTATCACTTAGGCAAATTTTAGAGCCTCAGGTTGCATCCTTAAACTGTTTATTTTATTGTGCTGTCTTCGTAACCGTAGTGCCTAGAACTTTAAACTTGCAGATACTTTAATCTTCAGATTAAAATCACAAGGGAGTATCTTTTTCTGGATAGGCTTTCAGCACATTAATAACTTGTGCCCAGGACCTTTTTGCCACAGTCTCGTGGCCACTGTGCTGTACCCACTGCACAGATGAATGTCTCGGCCTTGGCACGCGAGGAGACAAGAGGCACGGTCAGCAGCGTGGAGCAGCTGACGTTTTCCCCTCTCCTGTGTAACTTCTGCTGAAGCCAGACTTTGAATAGAAGGGCAACTGAAATGGTTTTCTTCTGGCAAGGAAGTACTTCTTGTGAGAAAATCAAGTAGATCTGAGTGAAATAAAGGTGACAGGAGAGAGAAAGTGAGGACCAGAAAATGCCGCTTCTCCAGCAAAGCTTTTCTTAGATTACTACCAGGGTACTTTACAAGCGAATTCAAAATGTGCCACAGTGCCTGAGGGTGCATTTCAGGTGAATCCTTATGCTCCCATTGTCACATACTGGGTTGTCACTGTGACCAGGCTGCTCTGTCCCTCTCCAGGAGGGCGAAGTGCCTGTGATGAGATAGCCTCTGTCAAGGAAGAGCAGAAGGCACCTGAGTTCTGTCTTTCACAAGGGACTCTTCTTGATGGGTTTACTTTCCACTGACATGTTTCCAAAGTATTCGATATTATTTCAGGCATTTATGATTTCTGGGTGGTAATGCAATATTGGCATTTCCAAAGATCAGACACCTTTCTTAATACTTTCTTCTAACTGAAATCCCATTCTTTCATTAAAAAAGCTTCTGATGGAAAAACATTTCAGCAGATTTAACTGAGTGTTTTGGGGTATGCTCTGTTCCTTCAGCAGAAGAAGTGTTAGTGCCAAGCTCCTGCACCCACCAGGGATGGGATTTTGAATCCAGGCAGACAAGCTGAAGAAAATAGCTTTACCTTGTAGCCGACGAACAGGCATTTCTTACAGACTCCTCTCTAATACCTTAGGGAAATGACCCAAAGGGCCTGCAAGGGAAGGACATTAGTTTACAGTTCAGGCCTGAGAAACCCTAAAAGTCACGTAGCAGCGTAGGAGGGTCTAGTTTAGGGATGGCAGAAGGCACATGCCTTTGTCAGCCTTCCTTAACAACCTGATTTCCCACTAGATATCAAGGCATCCAGTAAAATAAACTGAAAAAGAATGCCCACAACACACATGGCATCAGTTACTCGTTATTGAGCTTTGTCAGTCACACTCAACAGCTTTTCCAACATAATGGGAAGTCTAGTAAATTTGGTACTCTGGGGCATTTTCTTTCTTTTAGCATGGAAGGGAGGGAGTTGGGGCCTTTGGTGGTAGGTGCACAGATGTCATGCTGTCATTTAAAAGTAATACTTCACTCAAATAAATTGTCTTGGTAAGAATCCGTGTTTGCTTTTGTTTTGAGGTGAAGGAAGCTTCGCATGAACCACAGATGGTGTTTACAGCTCGTCGTGCAGCTATCACTTTCCAGACAGATGGAGAAACATGGAGAGAACAGAAAGAGAGAAAGGCAGCTCTGATGGTTGGCATCTTAATTGGAGTTTTTGTACTGTGCTGGATCCCTTTCTTCATCACCGAATTAATAAGTCCCCTCTGTTCCTGCAACATCCCGCCAGTCTGGAAAAGCATCTTTCTTTGGCTTGGCTACTCCAATTCTTTCTTTAATCCTCTCATTTATACAGCATTTAACAAAAATTACAACAATGCCTTTAAGAACCTTTTTGTAAAGCAGAGATAAAAGGGGACACAGAAGAGAAAATGGTTCCTGTATTGCATAATACAGAGAGTTCTTGAGGGAGACACGCCTGTGCTATGTACAGTTTTCATGCAAAAGAGCTCCTGGAGAGGATTTAGGAACAATGAAAAAGTAGATGGAAGATGTTTGGATATAAACCTACTGACAATTTACACTTCCCCCTTGGAGATACATATATGCTGCTCCAGGGTCTGGCAAAGAAGATCGAAGCAGTGAATACCTCTTGTCTGCTCTTTGATTCAACATGTGTTAAGGTCTGCAAGTGAAGCACCGTGTGTGTCCGGTACCATGACTGTCAAATCTAACGGGACTGATCTCATCTAACCAGCTCCAGGTGCCGTTCTGTAGCGAAGGCAGCAGTGGGAACTGCTAATTGAGCAATACTGAGATGTTTGTGATAGCGGCAGGATGCTGGCTTCATTTTTGAGATTTGTTTGGAAAGGAATAAATATGCTGTATTCAATCAGTTGTTGAATTGATGTGAAATTAAAATGGATGACTAAGCAGCTCAAAAACATGCCCCAGTATGATTGAAGGGATGCAAGCTCTCTAGCAAGCAGCAGTCCTTGAGGGGAAGTCTTGGTGAAATACAGGTCTGTTATGCCCCTGGGGTTAAGCGAAGAGACAAGTGTAAAATTACTCAGAGCTACTGAGAATGTGCTTGCACCGCTTGCACAGCAGGAGGATCAAGCATGGAATTTTCACCTGCACTCTACTCTCTCACTCTGCAGGGTTCAGGCTCTCCCTGTTTTCTGAAACCCCGGTGAGATCAAGATAGACACCCGATACCTCCAAGTGAAGGGGGACTGTATGTGCTATTATTTCATGCTGCCATAAAACTAAGCAAGCATTTGTGCTACCAACACCAAACGTTGTATTCAATCACCAGGTTTGCTGGCAGCAACACGTGGCTGCCTGGCAGTCGTAGATGGGTATCTGCACTGCAATGCACTGCCTGGGGTCCTTGCACCACAGATGTGCTCACCACCCTACCTGAGTGACGTCCACAATTGTCAGCTTCTGTCAGCTTCCTCCTACTGTAAGAAAGGTTTGATCCTATCAGGTCTAAAATGACTCTAGAAATTCCAAAGTGACTCAAAACCAAGACTTAAATTGTTTTTCCAAGGTCTAACAAACAGCCCTGTTCCAGCAATATATACATAAAAAATTAAAAGATAAGTATTTCTGTGCATGTCTCTCTCTCCGTATTTGTTTCTCTAGTGGGTTTTACTTCCTCCCATTCCCTGAGGGGAGAATGCTGACAGCATCTCTGAGTATTTCTAGGGTGACAGCTTTTTACTGACACACAGTCCCAGCACCCTCTCCCATCTCCTCCCAAAGCTTCTTTAGGTACTGTAAGGGCAAAACATTGTAGCTTGGACAGGGCTGGGCAACATGGCAGCTCCTTTTGAAGCTGTGTTTTAACCTTTTATGCTGCCTTTCTCTGCCAGTTTTGTGTTTTCTCCTGCTTAAGCAACCCTTTGATTCAAAATGTGCCCTCAGGCAAACACCACAAACCTGCACAGAATGACTAAAAATCACAAATTTCAGCTCCAGCAATATACGCCACTGGCATCTTGATCTCACTGCAGTGCACCACACTCAGCCTCCTCTGACTGTTACCAAGCTAACGGGCACCACATCGACGCGAGTGCTGACCACAAAGCTCCTACCAAAGTCTTGGTATCCTGGCAGTCTCTCACGGCAACAGCAACCAGGTCTATTTCTGTCTGCTAGGCACCGCCAGACTTGACAGCCATGTCAGAGAAGTATTACCAGGTACCTGGTGTTCTGAAAAACAGAAAAATGAAGTCTTTACTGGCTTAACTGTAAAGCAGAGTTTATTGCAGTGTAGCCTAAAATGATTCATGTGTCTGGTGAAGTCAATTTGTGCTTGTCAGGTATATGGGCAACTTAGACTGAGGCAAGTTCCAGCTCCTTTCTAAATAAGAGATTTTTAACAGATGCTGTCACAGAGCATATCCCTCCAGTGCTGTAGGGAGCCGCCTGGCCTCACCGCACCAGTCCAGTGTACAGTGAGATGAGGCACTGCTGCACTCTCCCCCTGTACTGTCGAGTTCCACTGGGACCGGCTGTGTCTGCAGCCACAGCCACCTCTGTATCTTCTGTACTTGCAGAGGATGTTTCTCCCCTCAATTTCAATGGGAATTAAGCAATTTTAATAATGTAGAATTTCAAAGAATTGTTAGATAGTGGCTCAGACTTTGAAAACTTAAATAGCTTCTTCCCTTGCGAATCTCCATTTGCCTGCATATGGAATAGCTACAGTACAAACTACTGTTTGGAGGCTTAACTAAACCAGAAGGAAGACACATTTAACAATCTAAAACTTCCTAAAACCTGCTGCCTTTACTCTGTACCACTGATGAACTTCTCAAGTGCCTAAGACAGTCACTGCTCTAAAAACCTTCCAATCCAGAAGACCCGGAAGAAGAAAATTCTCCTGTAAAAAAGAAGAGGTCACCTACACCTGTATGTAGCCACTCCTGGAGTTTCCAATGATCATTCTTTGGCCAAATTTTAGTGTTCATACCCCATCTGCCAGGTAAGACAAGCCGTTACTGGCACATAGATCTAACAGCAACCCCGCTGCACTGAAGTCGGGCACTTCACAGTCTGTGCTGCAGCAGCAGCAGCAAGAGCCGTCTGTGCCAGCTGACTGGAGAACACCAGGCTCCGGGTCTGGGGCAGGAACCCTTCCAAGAAATGACAGAGATTTTGAAGGTACGTTTTACCATGGTTTGGCATCTAGAACTTGAGAAAACACCATGAAGCCAGCAGAGCACTGTGCAATCCAGTGTAGCTGTGCACTGTGCTGGCATTACTGCAAACGCTGAAGATGCAGCAGGACTGTCATTCAGCCAGTTTGAACGGGTAGCAGGGTACGGATATAGCATACAGTGTAGCTCTCCACCTCCTCAAAGATTAATTTAGCTTCCTTAGGAGGTGAATGTGGGCCTCTGCAGTTTTACTGGGAGAAGTTCTCAAGACAACTCTGCCCACCCAAGCATGTGTGACAGCAGTGAGTTGTTTCAGAAGACAGGCTGCCATCCAAAGCAGGCTGGCTTCATGCTCACCCAGAGGCAATGAGAAACCAGTGGAGCTTTCATTTCACTAGTGCCGTTTTAGGAAGCTCTTAACAAAATTGGCTTCCCATACTGGCTCTGTGCATGTCTGTGTTTAGAAGAGAGGGGGCACAAATTCAGGATTTAAAATCCTGGATTTTAATCACATGGAATTTGAGCCTAGCAAGGGTGAAATATCTTATCTAGGTTTATGGCCTAACCTGCTGTACGCTGCTTCCTGCTTAAAGCCAGAAGAGGCATTACCATCCCCTGGCCTTCTACACAGCCTTCTGCCCAGGGAGTTGTGTGCCAAAGCCAGTAACCTGGTGCAATGGAAGCATAACTGGTGGATAGTCATCAGCCTTGATTAAAAAAAGTTAGAACTGTGCATATTTTTTTCCCTCCCTTGGTATTTTATTTCTGTGGTTAACTACTCTCATTATTAAAACTTGCAACTTCCTTTTAATTGAGAAAAGAGGAAAGGGTAAAATCAGGTATGCAAGCACTCCTCTTTCTAGCACTGCAAGCATTAGAGTTTAGATCTTATGTTATTGCTGTGTTATTATCCTTGGTTTCAAGGCAGACCAAAGAAAATATGGAAAATACAACTCCCATGTGAACTAAAAAAAATGATACAGTATCTTGAATACCCAAACAGACAAAAAAAATTTTATCTATTCTAAAGAAACATCATTTGGCAGTGCTTAGACATGCAGTCATCTATTTCCCCAAATAGAAGCTGCCAATTTACAGTGCATCAGTCATCTCTGCATATACACAGTGGACTACTAGTTTTAGTTCCTGACAGTGAACCTGCTCCTAGGAAAGCTCACCAGAGACTGCTGCTCAGCAGAAAGGCATTGCTGTGTCCTGCAGCAAGGCTCCGAGAACCCTGTAGCTATACTGAAATTAAGGCCTCAGCTTGTTGTGCCATTGGAATCCACAGACTGTGCAGAAATTAAGGAGCTTTGGAAGATGAATGTGAACAGAAGATGCTAGCAACTTTCTGTGCTCCTCCTTGCTCCCTGAAACCCACGTCCATGCTACAGCTTCCACAAGAAAGCTCTTCAGTAATTTATTACAGTACCCAGGAGCTCCTGATTTTTCAACTGTACTTCAGTCTCTGCTTCTAACAGCTGTTTTACGTGAGAATTCCCAAGCCCCTTCTACATGAAGATTGATGTAAAAGCAGATGAAGGGTTTGGCCCTGAGAAGACAAACCTCTTATAAGCTAGTCTATACCACAGTCACCAAGAAACCAGGTGTAAGCAGCAGCTGATTACGGGAACACGCTGCTGGGTGTGAAGTGGCCACCAACCCCACCTAAAGAGCTGGGTGAAGACACAGCACCTGCCTCCAGCTCCAGGGTCAAAAGCCTCAGCAGCTCTGATGGCAGCTGCCTGAGTTTGTATAAGCTGCAGCCATGGCTGTACAGACACTGCATGAATAAACAGACTTGTGTTCATCAATTTATTTAGATAAAAGACTATCCTAAGAGAATGTCATCCACCACCCAAACAAGTAAGATTCGTGTATCGCCTTGTACATGCACCCTACTTACATGCCTGATTTATCAGAGCTGGCACTAAGGAGGTGGGTGTACCAGCACAGCACAATTCTACAGCTGTCTGCTTCTGCAGGAGTACCAGCAGCTCTGCAAAGTGGGACTTAAAGGAAGTAATACTGTCTATCTCATGCAAGTAATTTTATGTTTCTGAAGAAATTTCAGCAAAGTCAATTCAAGTGTCTTGGTGCAGTACTTCATTCACTGTGACATACTGTAACAAAAAGATTGTCTGGATTTTGTCATGCTTGGATTAGGTGTATCTCACTGATTTCACTCTCAAAAATATTTTACAAGTGCACTTGTGGAACGACATGTAAAGAAGCTGTCACGGTCTAAAAGTGTATGCCTTACGTTCAGAGACTGTTTCAGCTTCTGAAACAAAGAGCACTTACTTTACAGCAGCTTATTCATCAAGATATCAAAATAATTTAATTTATTGAAATGCGAATTAAAGCTCTGAGCAGGCTCTATCAAATAAAGTTTTGCTACAAGCCCTGTAAATGTTATTTTACAAGCCTGATTACACAAAATTAATTAATGACAAGACCTTTCTCTTAAAACAGTCAAAGAAATCCAGCAATACGGAGATAAAATTCTGAGAAACTCTTAGGTCCTTCCTTGCAACCAGCTGAAACAGAGAATGAGGACAGATTCTGCTTGCTATAGGTTTGTATGTTGGGGACTGTGTTTTTTGATTTAATCACTGGAAGAGTCAAAACACACAAGACCTATTCCTTCTGATAATAAATCACCAGTTTAAACAAAATAAAATTATCACCTTCTAGTTGGTAATACGTATTCAGATCATCCATGATGAGTTCTGCTTGTATCCATTCCAAACACTTTCTTAAACATTTTGCTTTCTTAAGAGCAAGAACCACCACTACAGTGCAGAACAAGACCAACCTGGCCTAATATGCTGTCTCTAGGAGCAGCCAGAACCAGGAATTTCCAATGAAAGGAAATCTCACAGCAGTAATGAGTCTCCCAACACCTCAGATCACACAGATAAATTCCAGTTTGTACCTGCATTGGACAGGCCAGTTTCTCACCGCTTGTTTTGTCACTTTGTTCTGTTACACATTATTATTTTTTGGTAAATCTAAGTTGTTTTTTTTTTATTTAGAAGTCCCTCAAGTTTGGCACAGGGAGCCTGCTCCGTTCAGTTCTTTTTAATGCTTTGAAATTTTCTCTGCTGTCTGCCCAAACTTATTTGCAGCATCAGATCATTACTCCTTACTCAAGTATATTCAGAGACTAAATATAGAGCAGCCTTGATTTATGCTAAAGCTGAAAGCAATTACAGGCAGATCACATCTCTCCTGAGTCTCTCCTCTTCTAATCTACATGCAGTACAGCTCCTTTTATGCCAACTAGCTGCTTGTTTGTATTTTGTACTTTTAACGTCCCTCATTTCCAATGGCAGTGAAGTTCCTATTCTGTGTATTGTCTTATTCTATTCTCTCTTTATAGAATCAATACAGCTCTTTAACAGATGAACAGGGGAATCCCCTTTGATGCCAGACAGAACAAAAAGCATCCTATAGTCCTTATCTCGACTAAGTTAAAAAGCAGCAATAAAACTACAGAACCACAGCTACTGTCTCTTGTATGTAGGGATGTAATATGTTAACGTGCAAGCCTGTCCATCCACTGTTATAATTTAATGCCATGTTTTTATCCCTTCTCCACTCACTGTTGTTAATTTTATCTGGACTTTTTACAGGAAATATAGCACAGATTAGGAGGATGTGCTCATAATTTCTTCTGAAGTCAGTAAGAGGGGAGGGCATGGAATGCTTTTGTAGTGGCTTTATTGCTCTCAGAACAGCTAGGTCCTGAGGCACATGAAAATGGTCCAAGTTCATCCCTGTATGTGTATTTTTCAGTTAGTGCAAAACTTCTGCAGTTACACACAGTTATTTAGTAACAGAAAGCAGGGTAACCAAAATACTCACTAGTCCTGTTCATACATGCATCTACACTCTCAGAATTCCATGCCTCAGCTGCACAGCTCCAATCACCAAACTGTGGGCATTAAAAATATTTTTAATTCTGTAGATCAAAAAATTAATGCCATAATTAAGCAAAAAGACCTTAAATCTTCAGCAAAGACATAGTACACATTGAAGCTTTATTGACTTAAAGGAAAACAATAAACACTTTAAGCACTGTCTCCCTTTCTCTGAAAACTCCACTTAGAAGTTACCTCCTGACACTGCCCTTCACTTTGACAACTAGCTGTCATCATTTTCCTGCGAGACAAAATTAACTCAGTTGTTTGTTTGGCACGATTGTCACGTTTATAGCTTCAAAGCATCTTTGATAGGGTTCCCAAAAATCACCACCCCACGAGTAGCCATAGCATGACGTGTACTTGTTCCTCCCCACGAAAACTGACAGGGGACAGCCTGATGTAACGGCTCAGCCTGACAGTCATCACATTAAACAGAAGGAACAAAGTTGGCCATGAGAAGAAGTGCTGCTTTCATTTTGATTCCTCCCCAGGTATCAGAAGAAATGGTACCCCCAACATACACATCTAGGAACAGCTGATGTAACTTTTTCCATACCTCTCCAGCCTCTTTCCCCTGATTTTCCACACTGGGATCTGAGAGCAAAGATAGTGTCCATCTGCCCTGGATTTCAATCTATTGTACAGAAAGAAATTGTCTTGTTACATTACGTTATAATCTGGGCTCTGAATTATTTTCTATGAATAGTAACTGGATTTTCACAAATCCCAGATTTATATCTTAGGCAAAATCACAAGATCCTAGCCAGAGCAACTGATCTAATGTTTTTATATTCCATACAGAAGTTTCCAGGTTACTGTGTTTGTAACAGGTAAGTATGAAGTCTAATATTATTCTCAACTAATAATTACATCATTTATTCTACATGTTAAGTTCATTACTTACATTACCTAGGAAATTTTGCTTTATATTAAAGCCATTTGGAGGAAAATTGTAAAAACCAAAACTGAATTGTCCATTCAAAGAAGTGCATGTAGGCAAATACATCACAGCTTGAATTCACAAACAGATTATCTCGGTCCCAAAGTTAAATTATTTGATTTACAAATTAGAAAGGAAAAGAATTACAGCTTTTATAGAGAGCAAAGTTCGTAGACATAAAGAATGTCTCCTAATATCAAAGCTGGCTACAGAAATTCTGCAAGCAGCACTCAATGCAGATTTCGTTCTTTGATGGAACTCAATGTTTTTTCCTTCTTTGAAGGTACTCAATGTAATTTTGCCTTCATTATTTCACTAGCTCTAAGAAGACTGACTTTTTGAATATGCACAAGGGGAGCAACTGGTATACCTTCAGCTACTAACTAGTGTAGTGGAGTATGGTACAAACTGGCTCAGTAGAAAGGTTTTCTTTCTGTTTCTGCGGAAGGAATACAAAAGGCGTTTCAGGCTGTCAGAAAACCAGTCTCATTCACGAGAAGGTACATCACGGTAAACCTAGTCTATCACAGTTCTGGTAGCTCACTGCATTTCACCTGGTCAGAATGCCAACAATCTCCTTATGCAAGGCTTCACAAATGCCTACACTTCTCCATTTTCAATGCTACAGAGTTTGCACAAGATCACATACTGATATCAAACCTTCCATTGTACTCAAAAAGAGTGGCAGCAGGTACTGTAGCCTGGTGAACTTGTGCTGTCTCCACTGAGAACTCTGTATCTTAAGCAGATGCTTATGGAAGACAAATAAAACCTTCCAGGGATGTTATTTCCGTATACCAGCTTTGACAGTTTGTGCCCAACACCAAAACACCATGCTTACCAAAAACAGCAAGAGAAAACAAGATGTTAGGGATTGCTACGTGACACATGAAAACATCCTTGTGAGTAAACATTGACACAATCTTTTAATGCACTCATAATTCAAAAGCATATCAAAGTTTCTAAAGCAAGTGTCACCTTAAAAACACAATAGCAGAAGGTCACCAGATTCCAAATATTCTTTATTTTATATTTGCTGCCATAGAAAGTAATTGAACAACACTGTCATCAGTGTTATTGGGGAAAAGAACGTGGTTTTTCTTCTGAAGATGTGATGTACATTAAGAAGTCAGTCCAAAATCCTGATGTTAAGTACAAAAAGCAACCGTTTTAATTATAAAATACTGTATATACAGATATAAAAATGTTTCAGAAAGTGTTCCACAAAGTTTCTAAACTTTTAAAGGCAAATCTTCAGCAGGGAAAATAAGTGACCATCAGTTCATTTGAGCAGAATGTCTGAATCTTTATCTTCCTATATTACAGGTGACACAGACTTTGATTTTCACGCCAGCCAAGGATAACATTATGGTCCTAGTGATTAAGGTGTTTTTTTCTGGAGCTATTAATTTAACAAGCACACCCTCTATATATAAAAATGAAATTTCAAAGAAATTTATACAACAGCTAAACTTTATAAAAATATAGATCTATAAGTTTACACCAGGAATTATCCAAGGTAAGTTTCAATTTTTTTATGTCTTAACCATTGGAAATGTTTATCCTTTGGAATCTTATCTATGGCTAGAGTATAAATTAAAATAACGTCAAGTTATTAGCTGGTGAAGAGAGTTTAAAGAATCTAATTTTCTGGGTTTTTTTGACCAAAATTAATGAACCACTACATTCTGCAGTGCTCAACTTGTGCTACTGGACATATTACACAGTACATATCTATTTATTCCAGAATCTTGACCTAATTCAGTGTTAAAACCCAAATAAAAACCATCCCCATTGTCCTTAGTGTGTAAAAAAACAAACCCAAATAAATAAAATTAGACAATATTTCTATTTTGCTGTACTGTGTTAACTCTTTACTGTGTAGTGGAGGTAATAATGAATAATACAGCCATGTGATGAAGGCATGTAAAACAGTACATACTGGAAAAAAACAGACTTTTACAGCTGTGTGTATATATTTTTATAAATATATATATCTACATTGCAGTTGTAACTGTCACCTCACAAAATAGATTCCATGGACTGAACAATGATCTATAGACTTCACCAGTTGGAGTTCTTCAGGAAGAACCAGCTTTCAGCTTGGACAGCAGCATTTCATTCTTACGGCATTCCTGTTAACAGAAAACAAGCAGTTAAGGAGGTAGGTTGCTTTTAGCTCTGCTAGTTATATCTTCACATCAGCAAAACTAAACCCTTTTATTTTGAAAAATCTCCAAAATCCACAGTAGTCTGGAGTATATTTACATAACTACACACCACCTGTTTTCAATACCACATCCATAACTTCGTTTATTTTTAAGGACAGCAAGGTTGACTAGAAGTACCCTCACAAGGCAGCAGAAGGGAAATGGCTTATTTGTGCCTCCACCAAAAAAAAAAAAAATCCATTTAACTTCTGCAACTGGGACATTAATTCTGTATGTCAGAAAACCAGCTGAACAGTCCCTGTCATTCTCCCAGAGTACACTGTCCAGAAAGGAAGGAACTGTCTCAGAACAAAGCAGGACAAATTACAGTAAGATGTTTTTCCTCAAATATCCAAAGCCAAATGACAATTTTGCCTGGCAGCACTACTTTGTCATTCATTATCATGGAGACAATAATTAACAGAAATACATGATGATGAAAAGCTCAGGAAAGGCTATATCAATGAAGTGTTAAACAGTGCTTTCACAGTGGTTAGAACACAAGGCTGGTTCCTAAAGGTATTTATAACTGCTGAGACTCTGGATTCCCTCCCTTATCCACACGCACTGCCACAACTCTCTTTGCTCCAATACTTAAGTACTCATAGATCTTCAACAGATTCCATTTGGAAATCTAAACATACAGCTTGCTCAGTAACAAATCAATCCTTCCCCTGTAACATGGAGGGGTGATACTCTTATCAGTGAAAAAAGAATTTCCAGAATCAAATTCGGAGTCCAAGAATCATGTGGAGATAACCACCAAGAGACATGGTGAACATGGTGCGATAAGCATCACATCAGGGACTCTTATGCATATACTAACACACACGTCAAGAGAACATGGGTCACTGAACACTCGCCAGTTTACCTTAGCAACACGTTCTTACCTCTTTAAATTCTTTCACTGTTTTAAAGTAAAGCCTCTGTTTCTCTAGAAGTTCCAAGTATTCATCATTCAACTGGTCTCTTCGCATTTTGTTTTCTTGCTTCTTCTTTTCCATCTGTTGGCATACAGGCAGGGTAAGAGATCATACACTGTACAAGGAATACACACACACACGCATGCACAACTATCTACAATAGACAGTGGGAGACAGATGCTTCATAAATGATACCCCAGCTTGTGCTTTAAATGCAACGAACATTTAGGCTAGCTCTTGAAAAAAAAAAATAAAAGAGCTAACGCTGAAGTCTCAGTACCAGTGGCACTGTACGTAGCATTCAGAATGAAACTACGTCTCACATTCCTGCAAGCCAGGGATCTCGCTCACTGAACAATCCTGAACAATTCTGTCTTCAACGAACAACCACTGGGTCTCTGCTCACCCACAAACCCCCTTCATTTATTATGTGGACACAACACACTCACCCAGCAATGCCGAGTCTTTTCTGAATCAGATTAAAAACAAACAACAACAAAAAACCACCACCTGAGTGGATTCAGCAAGGTGACAGATAAGCGCAGCAACTGGGACAAGGGAAGTTGAAGGCTGGGAGTCTGTGAGGTGCTGCTGACCCTCTTCAGCAGCAGAAAGCGGCTTCAAACAGCTCCAGCTGCCTGAGACACAGGTCTGACTGTGCCAACACAATCCAAGTGTGAGAACTCTCCTCGACTTAGGTGCCATACAGCTGTTTCAAGCATATACATCACTGCACTGCCAATAACACAGTCAAGGGGTATAAGCGTTCTGTGAGCAGAGAGGTGTGACAATACCTCTGTTCTACTCTATTCATTAAGATTTTAGTGGTGAGAAATTTTTATGCATGTGAAAAGAAATACTACTTGTTAGTTGCTTGCTTAATTTGCACCTCATGTAATGGACTTCTCCATGCATAGTTATTATCCAAGAGGCTTTCTGAGATAATTCCCAGGTTCTAGCAAAGAAAGGGAGAAGAGTTCCAGACCTTCATTCGATTCTGTTTGATGCCTTCTACAATCTGCTCCATCTGCCGTAAAAACTGCTCACGAGAACCAGAAGATGCCATGGCTCTGGAAAGAAAAAAGATAACAACTGACAGGGATGTGGGACAACGTGTCTCATTTACCGTTGTCTTGCATATTTACTCACGTCCAAGAATTCACATTGCTTAGTGTTCTATGTAAAAATTAATTGTTTTAATCACTGATTTCAGGTAACAGTGCAGCTCTTCAGCTGTTATGAACCATCTAAGAGACAGGAACAGAGAGACTACAGAGCTCATCACAAGTGTTATCCCTGTCAGTTCAAGTCTGTTCCTTTCTCTCATGTATTGTACAGAAATTCCTGGGTTTTGTTGTAATTAAAAAGTTTGGATATCACAATAGGAAAAAAAAAAATTAAAAAAAATCAAAATTTCTGGCCAAACCAGAAGGACACAAGTGTACAGAACATAAGATAATTAATTACTCTGAAAAAAAAAAGCCTTCATAACAGAATTATAGAAAGATATAATAGTAAGAATGGTTTAAAACTATTAAACAGCCATCTCTTCCCTCATGACTCCCTTGAACTGTACTGCTGTGACAAAAATTCATACTGGAATTTTTTTTTCTTAAGTCAAAATAAACACAGAGAGAAATAAACGCAGGCTGCATCACAGACCGATATTTGACCTCAGACTTCCATAGGAACCGCAATTTTACCTAAAGACTTCACACTTCATCAAAACCTTTCAATACAGAGTTAGTCTATAATAAACATGTCTGAAATATGTTCAAGTCTAATGTTTTGTACATAATGTAATAACCACAACTTCACAAAGTGGACAAAAATATTTAAATTAATGCCAGGAAAATTATGTCAATGATTTCTTTCCACAACTGCAACTGAAGAGCCAGATATTAAAAACATATGCTGCTATAAAAGTTAGGTAATTCCAAGTCTTTGATTCCCCAAACATTGGCTTTAACAGAATTAATGAACTATTTAATAGAATAGTTTGTTAATAAAAAATTCTAACAATTTTTTAGACTCTGTAACTCATGCCCACTCCCATTTTTTCCAACCAACCATGCTATTCATTTCAACTATCAAGAGAAAAATGACCGTTACTTACTGATTAAAGTTGTCATAAATAGAATTCAGTAAGCTAACCTGTGAATTAGAAGGAGAAAAAAAAATGAAAAGAAGGAAATGCACATTTCTCCTTTCTGGTATTAATTTTCATGGACAATAAACTTAAATTCAACTTAAAAAAATGGACTGTATAGATGTTGCCCTGAGAAGCAGTCAGCTATATGAAAATCACCACGAGTTTTCCTTTGGAAGAGAAACCACAGTCCCCTCTGTCTTAGTAAAATCTATCCCAGTGGAGGAGCCACAGGAAGCGAAAGCAAGTCTTGGACCACAATTGAGATTTTTAATTTTACTGATGCCCAATGATACCACTGAGAATTTCCAGTGTGAAGACTTCCAAACTAAAACAATGAAGTAAAATGGCATATACATGTGTTCAACATGTGTTGAAATTTGACATACAAGTAACCTACAGGTAATCACCCAGCGTTCAACAGTGACGCTGCACAAGCATATGCTGTGCCTATGTTAGGTTTGCATAATTAGTCTTAATTGTGGTGATAAAGCAGAACAAACAGTTTCACTTAGGCATATCCCTGACTGTGCCTGCAAAGCAGACAGGATAGCAAATGAAGAAATGTCTTTAAAAAACCCACAACCAACCCATCAACCAAAGAAACAAATCCAAGCAATAACCCCCTATCCCCAAACAAAAAGAACCCCCAAACTTTATTAACAGTACTGGAGAAACTAGCTTTGAAGCTACTAGCAGCATAGCTCTGTCAAGAAGCTACAACTTCACTCACCAGCCTAAGCAGAGTATTGCATTAGTGTAGAAGAAAAAAAAAACAAAAACAAACAAACAAACTTCTAAAAAGTACAGAAATGGTATTTCACATGCATGGCTTCTATTATGAGATACTAACATTGCACTGAATCAAGACAAAATTAGAAATTTATAACAACATCACAAGAATATTTGTTGCTCTCCATACAAACTCCCCCAACTAATGAAACTATATATTGAATATTTTCTATACAACCACCTTTGATTTTTTTTCTTGCTTTCTACAAATTGCTGAGAGCACTAAAATTCACCAAGTAGCAGGTAATGTGATTCACTCTCTTGGCTTTGGATACTTCTTGCATGTCTCCTGTGGTTAAACCTTCCAAGCAGTTTCTCCTTTTGATGAATATTTCAAAGTGTTCTGTACTAAACAAACCTACGTGTTGCAAGCAGAATCACTCGCACCACTGCTATGGAAAGCTAAACTGATCTCTCACAAATCTGAAGTCTTCCATCTGAAGACTTTAGCGCATGCACGGCAGAATCTGCAGTTGTTCCTGACCTTACTTTGAAAAATTCAAACAAACAAATTCTAAACAGACTCCAAAGCAGCCAAGATGCTTAAGAATTCCTGTTACTTAGCGGAAAGAAATGATTGCATGACCCATCAATATTTGCCAAGTCCATATCCTTGCCTTGGGGTATTTCCTGTAAGCATACATTTCAGAATGTAATTACAGTCCATACTGCAAAACATTCAAGTCATGAAAAGTAGTACTGCATAACTATTTCATAGCCAGAGCGGATGTGTTACATTACAAACAGTAAAATCAGCTATGAACCCCCCAAAATCAAAGACATTATAAAAAAAAAGAGTTTAAAAACATTTTAAAAGTGAATTTTTCACTGATTAAAACTATGCACCATATGCACTGAGACCTTTCATGTCAGAACTAGAACCTTTATAGTCAAAATTACATTGTGTAACAATTCCTGTTATTATTTTAAAGGATTTTGGGGGTCAAAAAGAAAAAAAAAGGGACAAGCAAAAGCGTAAGCATATTCCAGAAATCGTTGTGAGGTACAGATGCCAAAGGCAATATTTACTTGCTGAAACCTTGGTTCTAATATCAAAAGCAACACAATGAAACCTCAAATATAGTATATATTTAACAAAGTTAAGACTGCATCAGAAGACATTCAGACCTTTCTCTTGGGATTGACATCAAGATAAAAGAAACCCTTAATCATTTTATTTGCCTTTTGAAATTATATCCACAGAAGTAAAGCTTGGAACTTAAAAAAAAAAAAGCAACAATGAACCAACCAAAACCCCCAAAGCAGGCATTGAATTATATTGGCAAGAGTTCTCCCAATTTATACAGCAATGGGCTACATCTGCTCTGTATTCTGTCGGCTGCTTTTTATGTGCCCCTTTCAAAAACAATTTCTGGATGCTTCTTAAATCTGCAGGTTTGCCCTCAAAAAAAAAGAAGTGCATTAAATGCTAGCCTAGGGGAGAAATTGAAGTAACAGCTGCTACTAAATGTAGTATTTTAAATCCGGTGTATCGTTACCTGAAACCTGCTGTATTATATATTATAAATACATTTCACAATTTGCAATAAGAAAACAAAAACAATGAAAGACCACAGAAAACAAAGTGATAATCTTCTTACAGACTTAGGTAAGGCACTTGCCATTATACCACCCGCCCCTGCACAGGTAGGCAAGGCTTACAGCTCAGGTCCCAAGTATTCATTACATTACATCGTATCGGCATTGTTGGTTTGTAAGAAGTTGATGTTTGAAAAACTTTCAAGGAAAATTCTTAATGGTATTTTCAGGAGACGAAAAGGTCATTTGCCGCTTGCCAAAAACTCCCCCTGCTCCCCAACTACCTCTCCTCACAGGTTTACTGCAGGTACAGTATCTGCAGCATAGGTTAAAGAATATTTCTGTATTTAAACCTATTCTTTCAGTTGTTTGTATGGCAAGCAATGGTCAGAATCACATGCCCCCTGAAAAAGCTACGTAAGTTATTGACTTTTCTGAACTGAAAAACTGAAGACTATCTAGCACATGTACTAGAATCAGCTGCTTAAGGTAAGGAAATGGTTGCTCATCATCTTCAAAAAGAGGAGATGAAGCGTCTTTACACACTCAGAAATTTGACTATTGCTTCTCTCACAAACTCAACAAATACATCTAAGTAACACAAAAATAACTAATCTGATATTTTATTAGAATAAACAGAGAAGCCTCAAGTATCAAAACATTATCTATTTTTAAAGTAATGTCATTTTTATCAAGTCTTGACTGCTCCTGTTTCCCAACCTTTACTGCAGTCACATGCTTGTCATTGCAAAAAAAACAAAAACAAAAAAANAAAAAAAAAAAAAAAAAAAAAAAAAAAGAGATCACCAGTTTAAGTCACCCCCAAGAAAGAGCTGAACTCTACGTATCAGGGAGAGAGGGGAGGGAAAAACCAAGTCGCTTTCAGAAAACTACTCTTCTGATCCTTATCCAGTAACATCATCAGTGACTTCAGTGTAGGCAGGTTCAGACCCTGAGAATTAACTCTGATGTTGCTGACAGTAGCTGGAGTTTGCTCTCCAAAGTTACTGACTGTAGCATTGGTTCACAAAAAAATATATTGACCAAAAAGAGAAGAAGAGGGTAATTTGGTCCTGTGATACCGAGACAGAGATATTTTCTAATCAAATGCTACTTGTATTTTGTGAACACAATGAGCAGTTTAAACATCCTGTACTAACAACACTTCTTTTACATCACAGACCATTTCCCCCTCAACATTAGAAATATTCTTAGAAATCAATTTTCATTTTTACTTACAAAGACTTAACTCTGCTCTGACATGACTGAATATGGTGCAAGCCAGGCAAAAATTCTATCTCCTTCTCCCTAGACTGAATATTTAGAAAACAGTAGTAACACTTTCTTACCTCCTTTTCCAAATATACTTTCTTATCATCCAGTGTATTATAAAGAGTAAAGAACTGCTTCGTTTCTTTGTGAGTAGCTGAGACTGCAAACAAAAAAAGGGTAGAATAACAAAAATAACATGAGGTAAAATGGAATCTGTAAAAACACTTTGTAGGCTTTATATAATATACTTTTCACTATCAATAATGGAACACAGTCTTTAATACATTCTAGAAAAATATTCCCTCTGCATGTAAATCTCCAGCAGGGTTTGCAGCTATCAGGTTTTATAAAAACACCACAGCTCAGTGTTTAAATTAAGCCTCAACTTGCTGACAGTCCTTTATGCGAACACATGTTGGTGTTATCAGCTGTGCTGCCTCACCACTGGCTGTTCATTCTTCCTTCACAAGCTTTACCCTTACACCTTACAGGCTGTTGTGCTGCTAACAGTTGCCCTCATGTAGCTTGGCCAGGCTAGGCAGGGACAGATGGGAAATGGATAATCTGATAGTACTGCACGGCAAAAAGTGCATTATACTATATATTTCAAGCTACAAATATGCAAGATGCCTCAAGAGAGCTTTTACTGCTTTAAAGCCTTTTTTCCTTTTCTTACAGTTTATTTATGCTGATAGGATTACTCTCTTTTCAAATAACACTTTCTGGTTTAGGTGATTGTAGCACATGTTGGTTGTAGCTCAGTGGGGAAGGTAAGGCTCACACATGCATTCCCTTTGGGCCTACAAGATGATGACTGATACTCCAATCTGCAAAGTGATCATCTATTCTTTAGTTCTTCAGTCCCTAAGGAACCCAAGATTCTTGTGATTCCCAAGGAAAGAGTTTAACAGAGAAGCACAGTTGACAAAAATGATTATGGTTAACATATTAAGCACTGTCTAGAATCCCGAACCTAGAAGAAGCATATGGGTTAAAAAAATCCTAAACCTGAGTGAAATCATGCTCATTTCATTAAATTCTAAAGGCTAACAAGTTGTCATCTTTAAATAAAACCTTTACTGAACTGATATGCTAGACTAAGCTTTTGAATGGAACCATTTACAGATACCAGTGACCTCCCACATCACAACATCATTGAACACCTAAATTTTTAAAGACACTCCAAACTTTTGATTTGTACAATTCTGTTCTCCAGCTGAAGCCCAACAGCAACCCACAGCTCAAGGTTGAATGTTTTAGTAACAGGAATCCAGCAGCGGCTACTTCTGCAGTAGCAAGATATTCAGGACCAAAGAGCTTTCTCATTGCCACATTATGATTGAGACACATGTTCTGCACATGCTGTTGCCTTGAGAAACATACTGAGTACTGTGAGCCCGAAAGCTCTGAGAAATTCAGCAAAGCCTGGGACAGGTTGACAAAGGGCTGTTCAGCATGTTCCACAAAGATTTTCCAAATGGTGAAATCAGGCTGCTTCTTGAAAAACTGCACAAACACAAGCCTTACTTCAGGTGTGCTCTCTTCATTAGTTTGTTTTTTACAGGACTGCTGCCAAATGGAAGAGACATTTCCCAAACCAGCTGTTTTGTGCAGCTCTTCCCTTTGTTGAAGCAGCTCTGGCAGTCACAGATCTTTTGTGAGTGGGTTCCGCATAACAACTCAGAAGAAAACTTCTCAGGATTTCCACTGGGTGAGAAAGTTATACCAGTTTAGGGGGCCTTGTGGGCACATACCAGAGCCCGCGTAAGGCAAGACAGACAAAGAAAGAAGAGGAAGAAGCCAGTTGTCTCATTGACTCTCTTGAAACCACAGCTTAATGTTTTCAAGGGAAGAGGTTCAGTTAGGTCAAAAATAAAGCAGGGAATATTGAAACTTAAAAGCATTCTAACACAGAATCACTGAGGTTAGAGGGCATCACTGAAGATTGTCTTGTCCAACACACCTTCGATCAAAATTCAAAAAAACAGGTTTTTGCAACTCTGAAGATCACCTGAATCTGGCTAAATGAAAAGCTTCTAAAAAATACCACACTTCACAGACTTCCTAGAGATTTTCAGCTAATTTTTCCAAAAACTTAGCCTGTACAATGCAGGTTCCTAGCCATGACTGAGCAGTGTTATCCTAAGTTAATATACATATTTTGTACTATAGAAAACAAAGTCCCATAAAATTCAAAGAATCTTAAATCTAACCCCAAAGCTGCACAAGTCTCTTTGGCCTGTACATCATATATAAATGAAGCCCCCATCTTCTGAGCAGGTAGATACTTTGATCATAGATTATTTGTCTGAATTCACTTGGACACAACAGAGAAAACAATTTGTAGAAAATTTAATGCAAGACAACAAAGTTGTCTTTATAGCTGTACTTGATTAAATAACCTGCATGGCACAAAAGCAGCAAAGTGGGGGGAAGGAAGTACTGGACTTGTACTCACTAAAGAAGTGCATCTCCTCCATGCACTGAGTTAGACAACACTCATGGCAGACAGCACACGACTATGTCACTAGAGATGCCTCATCAGGGCAAAGGATTTGAATAAAAAGACAATAATTTCAGAACCGCTCAACCTCCAAGAGCTCGGTTCACATACATATTTAATAAATGCAGAATATCTTTAAAACATTAGTTAGGTCTTCTTGGTAGAAGCTTATTTTAGCTTACGCTAATAAACAAGCTACATTAAATATACACCAGTAAGTACACTGGTCTGTTTTCAGTTTAATGGAACAACTTTAAAATTTTATTCAGTCTGCATGTTCCATACTATCCATGCACAGCAAACACATAGCTATACAAAAAGTCAACTGAACACATTTCCCCATTTTATAACGTTTTCTATAAAAAAGTGAAGACAATTTGTACTCTGATCCTACCAAGCTATTGCAGGATATTTACAAAACAAAGATATAAGAAAACAATCCCTTTGAGAAATTGCCTTTACTTTGTAGTTCTTGACATAGTTTGTTTCAGAACCAGATATCTCACATCAATGAAAACAATCTAATGTTAATAGCAATTAATTAAACACGACTCAATTTTACAGCAACCTCATTTGTAAATAGTGAATTAAGGACTTTCTAAACACACTGGTCATTTACCTAAAGGACTGAACCTGTTGCAGACAAAATTTACTCCAGAGATCTTGAGCATCAATTTTCACCCTCAGGAAAATTCTTATAGTCAGCCTACAAAACCTTGAAAATAGGGTGTATAACATTAATACCAAAAGAGCCTTAAAATAGCACAAAATTAGCAAGTGCTGTTGTTACATGCCATATGCAATTGCCCTCCTTTCAGGGCTTTAGCCTTCAGCAGGATGTTTCTGCTTTATATACATACCCTGACTGTAAAGTTCAATAAATCTCTTCTGATACTGTGTTAGCTCAGCTCGGCTGGGTACTTCATCAATCTTGCGTTGTAAAATGGCTATTTCTCTGTTTCTTCGTGCCTGAATAGAAATTTAGGAGGGGAGAAAACATAGCCTCTTCTTGTTCTCTTCTTAAAATGGATGAAGCCCCCCCAGTAATAATTTGTTACTAAATATTAATTTAAAAAAAAAAAAGAAAAGCGTTGGCTGAGGCTCAATTTGTTTTGTAATTGATTTGTGACAGAAAAACTTTTTAAAATTAGAACAATAAAAAGAAGTATTAGAAGTTACAAGATAAGAAAAATATCAATAATCTTTTACAAGCAAATTTACAAAGAGTTACTCACCAATAACAGCCGGATCTTTTGAAGTTTATCTTTCTCATTTTCGTACTGCTGTTCTAGAATTTTATTCGGCTCCTAGAATTTGAGAACCCAAAAGGATTGTGTATTGCAGTAGCATATGAGCGCTGCAGTGTAAAAATGTGCAGACTGGGTTTGTTTTCTGTATTTGTCTACCTTCCACTTAATGGCTCCCACAATACCACCACTTGCTGACTTTTTTTCTTTAACAATGATTCATAATCTGCATTAAAAAACTAACATCTTTTACCATAAACAAGTGCATTTTGCTAGCTTTTAAGCCTTTGATATTTTAGTTTTTAAGATTTGTCAATTGTTTTTCCACTGCTTTACAGCAGTCACACTTTAAATGAAGATATCTGTCAGAAGATTGTCCATACTCCTTGTCCGAATGTTCATACTTTGATTCAGTGGCGATGTTAAGAATAAACATGGCCCAGGACAGAACATAAAGCCTCTGACATGTATTCTAGAATTCCTGGATCGTGGACTTCAATATAATTTTTTCTTGTTTAAAAATTTAAGATTTAGGCTTACATTTTAATTTTTTCATGCTGTGTTAAGAAGGACAGCAGCATCACGGAACCTGTAATCTACCTCATTTCAGAAGCATAAATGCATCAAATGTTTACCCACTGAAAATACAAGTAATTCAAGCTTTTCCTTTTCTGTTCATTCATTATTCATTGCCATCAGTCTGGATACACTGGGTAAAGCCTAACTTCTGACAGTTGCTCACAGCATGCAATGTACTGAGCCACTGAAAACTTGTGCCTTCATCCTTCAAATAAATCCACTTTTAAGAAAAAAACAACAAAAACAAACATGCTTTCTAAGGAAGACCTGTTTTTGTCAGAGATATTCACTGCTCTTAACACAACATCCAGAGATTATTCTCTAGTACTACAGAAAAATAAGTAAAAGGCACAAAAGCATCTATGAGTTAGCCCTATGGATGCTGCAAGAATAATACAGCTATTTTCAGTCTAATATACTTCTACAATTATTAGCCTGAACTGTGGCTTTACCAGTGGGTGAGAAGAGAATTTTTCAGAGATTTCAACAGCTATTTTAATGCTTATGAGAATGTGTCAGAAGGATCTAAATCAACATTTTAAAACACAAATTGAAAATAAAACCTTACACATTTGCTTTTACCTGTTCCTCCCCATTTTCCGCTGCCTCAGCTTTCAAATTCTCAATATTTTGTTGAAGCCTCTCCATTTCTTCCTTTAAAACAAACAAAAAAATTATGTTGCTTTTAATTGAGACTTATCCTCTTAACAGGGGAGAGCTTGACAATATACACCTCTAATAAAAATAGTGGAGCTGACCACACCCTTTATATATATTTAGATTTGTGAGATTCAACGGCATTCCCTGCTTAAGGCTAAGGCATCCACTATTACTCATTACATAAAGCTGTCTGCTTTTATGAAACACAGGAACAGATTTATTTCTTACTTGCAAATATCCTAGATCCAGCAAAGACAACTAATGAGTCACATGGAAAATGAAACCGAGGAAGCAAAGGAATATTACAATAGCAATAGCATGATCCAGGACTGCAACATACAGCATTTGTAAGATGAACAAACCTAAAGTTACTTGCAACCACTACAACCCTTTAGAGTTTTCCAAAGAAGTATGCATGGGAAAATGTTCCTATGCTCAGGCTGTGCCTCAAGGCACTATTTCTTTTTACTACTTTTCCTTCTTTTCATTAAATCCCATCCATTATTGTTTAAATAGAAGGGAATTAAAACAATTCTCTCCAATCACATTTCAAGGCAGTAAACAGGACAACAAAACAGCTGTAAAATTGAAACATGCTCTGAAAACTGCAATAGCTTCATTTCAGTCTTCTCTCTTTTGGTGGGCTGCTCCAAAACTAAGGGCCTTCATGAAGCCCTCCTCTTTGGTCCTGTACCTCTCCTGGGGTCACTGTTGGCTGCATTATCCAGGAAGAGACAATCCATTTCAGGCTGTGAATAGCACTGGTGGGTGTCCAGTACAGCCCGATCTCAAACTTACAGTTTAGTGCTCCCTGTCAACCCAACTGAAGTTGCTCCCAGCAGAATAGTAATGGGAACGAGAAGAGCCCCAGCTGTGACCAGTACAAGGCTGATCTGGCATTCTATGCCTAGGAACTGCCCTTTATTAAGGGGTCCGAGGCACAACAGCACATTGAAGGCCACACTAATGTAGATGCCTTGGCAGCCTTCCTTCCACCGCCCTGCCTCAGGGCAGGCAGCAGGTCCTTGCAGTTAATCCAGTTCCAACCTTGTTGGTCACCAGCCTTGCTGCAGGTATGATAAACTGTAGAACTGGGCAACTGTCCATAATTCTGCCACAAATCAAGCTGGCGGCAATATTCAATGTGAACCTAGAAATACCAGGAAATCGAGGGCAGGGAGGGACAACAAGCAGGTGACAGACAGGGACATACAACACGAGGACAAATCAGGTGGAACTATAATACTTATTTACCACGTTTTAAATGAATCCTTGTATAAGAAATAAAACTTACCCTACAATGTGCTTTGAACTCTTGCTCCTGGCTTTTTAGGTTTTCATTCATGGCCACCAGCGCTCGCAGACTCTGTAATACACTAAATTTGAAGATCCAGAAAACCACATTAGATTTTTAGTTTCTTATTTGAACAGATGGAGAACTACAAGACATTAGAACAAGCTTAGTTCTAAATAAATTTCCAATAAAATCGATATAAATTAAGAAAAACAAATATGACCACGGATATACCAAGGTCAAAATAAAAATGTAGCATTCCACTGAATATTTTGGTGATTTTGCTATGTTCTGACTTCATTTTTGTGAAAATTTGGAGACCCTCCTCTTTAATTTATGTAAGATGAAGGCTTCCAATAGGAAGAAAATACAATCAGGGAGACATCATCTACTTGTTAAACGTGTCTAGGGTTCTTCTGCTTTAAACCCCTACAATTATTTTAAATGACACTTTTCATTCTGACTGAATACTATGGTAACATTTTCCTGTCTTTGGAAAGCAAGCTGGAGAATTGTTTGATTTTAAAATTCTAGTTACTTGTTTAGATTGACAAAACAAGAAACATGGGATGATTCATTTAAAACCATTATTTTTCAGAATTTCAAAGATTGCAAAGGAAGAAACTTACCTAGAATCTGCTTGGGATTCTATTGTTTCTAAAGCTGCCAATTCCTTGTCCAGCTTTTCACTGTAACTCTTAACCTAAGGGTTGCAATTAATAGTAAATTGAAATACATTTCTATGCATACAATGATTCAGGTACTCAGCTTTCCTACACCATAGGATCAGTAAGGTAAGTTCTCAAACAGCTTCACCATTTAATACATCCCTCCACACATCGAACTTCTCAAAAATGACTCAGCTAGAATCAGTGCACAGAAAAACAAAGAAAGATTACCTCAGTTAACGTCTTTTTTGCTTCGGTACATTTTGCTTGAAGATCAGCACATTTAGCTTGCAACTATTATGAAAGAGAAAGAAAAGAGTTTAATTCTATATTAACGCTGATTACACCCACAATGGAGAACAGCAATATTTGAGCTGTTAATAATGGTTGTCTATTAGACAATAGGCCAACCATCACAAACATTGTCTCTTCTTGTCATCTACTCTGAGAGCATTTGATTGCAAGAATTCCTGTTGATTATTTAATTAATAACAGCAAACATCTTCTACCTGACCTTCTAGATGTATTAGGTCCCAGAATAAAGAGCAGCTTTTACAAAATGGATGTCAACATAATGGTAACTTATTGGATAGAATCTCTGGTAAATTGCTCAAAGTTATTTAGCTGGGTTATATTAGCCTAGCTGCACAACAGGCTAAGAAGACAGCTCCATTTTGTACTTCTCCAAGTAAGTCAGGGTGATTCAAGACTTGCATAAAAGCACCATGGCACCATACCACAGACATGTCCATAGCAAATAAGCAAGCTGGTGTATGATTTTCTTTTGCATAACCATGAAAAGTCTAATAAGGTGGCAGTTTGCAAAACACCACTGGATATTTCATTTGTCAATTTACAGAGGCTAATTTTAGAAGAATATTCTTTTCTAAAGTACTTAAGGTAACATTGCAAATAGTAGCAACAAAAATGAGACAGGGGTTACAAAAGTGGAGAAATGTTGCAAATAAAGAAATGCACGTTTGGCTTTCTGTTCCACTTCTTTTCATGCTGGTTTAGTTTACTGTTCACGTGGAGCCATGACTCAACACTCCACTCATCCCTTTCCACAGCCAAATTTAGAAAAAGAAAGCTTTTTCATTGTTTTTTATATATTTCAGCAATAATTCACCAATACACAGAATTCCAACTAGTTGAAAAAATTATAATTTAAGCCTGCAGTCCACATCTCATGAAAACAGGCATAAATATCGAAGAACTATTTGTTATGAGAACTCTTGCTGAAACTTAGTGCAGTACTGAAGGCAGAACTTCACAAACATTTTTTAAAAGAGGGGTCACTGATTTCAACATCTACTTCACCCTTCAAAAGCTGTCTTTGGCAAGTGGCAAAAAAAATTCAGCCAGAAAAATTTTACTTTCTTAAAGTGATAAAAGGATTATATTTGGCTAATAGCTGTCAGCACTTTTTTTTCCTATATAAAAACAAAGCACCGAGACTGTTATGTACCGCAAATATACAACACAGAATTAAAGGGCTCTCAACTGTTAAAATGGCAAACAGTGTGACAACACATTTAGAAAACATTTGTTTTCCTGTGGATTATGAAGTTTGTTTGGCAGTTAAAAGCCCATCTGTAATGAAGAAAGGACTCTATTGATTTTGTGTGGTTTACAACTTGTTTCCTCCTCACCCCAAACTGCTTTCTTGCTCTGAGGAGTACATGGAAAGCAAACAAATACATCCCCTCATATGCCAGGGAAACTGGTAAAGGAAATCACTTGCCTCAGACATGCAAATACATATATCAAGGTACAGGCATATTCTGTATTACTAATTCAGCAGTCCCACTATGCTACAATTCTGTAGAATATAAGAGCCATCTGCTCCACAAAAAAATGCTTTTTAACATGTCAGTCATCGAGACTGCATACAGACACTGGTGGATCCTTCCTGCTTTCCAAATCATAACGGCTCGACACAGAACACCCGCAAAAGCCACCCACAATTGCTAAGCGTGTTTATCAGCCTCTCTTACTGCTCAACCAGGGAAGAAAGAACAAGGAAACAGCACAGCCAGAAGTGTGCTAGTGCAATACTGAATATTTTCATTTTCTGAAACCTGAGCTAGCTGTTACTATTTCCTAGTGACTTAGGATACACTGACCATCCTCTTCTCCTCCCTTCTGAAATTCCAAAGATTTCATTCTGTAATTTGTGTTTCTACTTCAGGGGGGGGAAAAAAAAAAATCAAACCAATATGGGAATTCATGCAGGATTTAAGTCTGTAAGCACATATTATGATATTGAAATCCTGATACTTCAGCCTATATTTAAATGCTGGGTGTTGTCAGTATTTTTTTACTAACAGTCATCACCTTGGCAGGGCACCAAAGTTACGTTTGACATAAACAGAAATGGAAAATTCGTATTACCGAAGTGTATTTAATTTCAGAAGATGATAATATCGTAATTATAGTATATCCTAATGCTTTCTAATATTTCACTCTAGAATGGAGAGGAATTGTGACGGACATTTTCCATACAATGCAAACAATAATTGTAGTGCTATTGGCTATGAAAAAATGCTCTATTTAACAGATGGGGCATGCCAAAGGGCAACACAAACAGCAATGCATCAGTTTAAGAAGAAAGAAACTAGTTCAGCATGTTCCAAAAGAAATGCTGTCTAATATTTACCAGATAAAACACTGTCATACTCTGCCCTTTGAAAGCTTTTTTTTTCCTGCAAAATAAATTAAGAACTTCCACCAGTTCTTCCTAAAGCTTTTTATTAAAGCTAGAAAAAAAGAAGAGAGAAACAAAGAACAGGAGAGGCAATTAGTCTTTCCAGTTTTGTGCATAAATTTTATTTCTACAGCTTTATTTAAATTTAGTATTACTTTAATGTTATCAAGAGACTTCAAAAAATGTTTTGCAGCATATGCTTTACTGAAAGGAGATTTAAGTTTTGAAGAGATAAATATCCTTTGAATAAAAGACTGTTGCACAGTTAGAGACTATTTTATTCTTATTTTAAAAATATAAAATAGAGTCAGGTCTAGTCAGTGGCTGAGCAGGAAGGTTTAAAATCTAGTGCTCCCACAGTTATTCCACAGCAGCTAAGGCTTTCAAAGATACCATTCTTTTAGCTCTGCTATTTGTAAGACTGAACACATCACTGTCATAAAATGTGCCACACAGACAGCTAACTTTCAGAGTCCCTGTACCCCCAATATTTAATAGGTAAAACCATTTAAAATGTAAGGCCTTAAGATGTTACTGACAAGAGCAGAGCAAAACAAAACAAAAACCAGATGAAGGCTGCTGGAACAGTGCTGTACTTGACAGCATAAGTCAGCAGCAGCACTTTTTCCTCAAGTACTTTTTTTTTTTTTTTAAGCTCNGCAAGCTCTTCCAATTACTGGCTCTGGTGTTTTCATCAGATTCTGCAAGCTAAAGATCGTGCTGATTACAGCAATATGCATAATTAAAAGCAGCATTTCATTAATGGCTGGGTTTATTTCCATTTATACTTGTCTGGGTTTAAATGGCAACAGCATAAGTAGGTTGAAATACAGGAATGGTGGTTCTTACTCTTTCTTATAGATAGGAACAGAACACCAGTCACAAATTCAAGAGCCTTCCCCCCCTAAAACAAATGTGAAGATGTGAACCAAGCAGTGACTGTGCAAAACCACTCGCAACAAACAAAGCAGCTAAAAATACACCTTAGACAGTGAGACAAGCTCACTCATATAAAAGAACAGGAAGTGATAAGAAGTTTATTATAGAATATTGTTGTGGTTTTAACCCTGACTAACATGTTCAGCATGAAAAATTGCTGGTGTAGAAGATAGCTTGCAAATCTTTTCTGGATGGTAAAAGCTTTGTGATCAACAACATTTATCAATGTTTTCTTGTTTATTACACAGACAATACTCACCTCTTCCAGGAGTTTGGTTTTATGTGAAATCTGCTTATTCAGAGATGCCACCTTCCTTCTATGTTGTTGGGCTGCTCCAAGCCTTTCTGGTCGCTCCTCAGCAGAAAGCTCAGATTGCTAAAATAAACAATAAGAACAGCTTATTGGACCTTACACTATTATTTCCTGCTTCTTCAGTAGCTCAGGAAATGCAAAAAAACACCTGTGATATTCCTTATTAAGAACTGTGTCCCACTATCCAACAGAAAGAATTACTTACCTATTTATCT